>CM042137.1:155999411-156006911 GCA_023376005.1 Doryteuthis pealeii | reverse complement strand
AATCTAAGTATGAGTAAAAAAAAATATGAAAAAAACAAATATTCAGGGAATGTATCCATTTATGAATGAATAAATAGTTATGCCTATGTTAAACCATTTGTGGTTTTATATATAATATATATATATATATATATATATATATATATATATATATATATATATATATTAAACCATCATCAGGGCAATATTACGGAGTGATGTTATAATGCGCCTTCAAGAAAAGTTATTTCAAGTATTATTATTATTATTATTATTATTATTATTATTATTATTATTATTATTATTATTTAAACAAAACGGTCGACTGGAGGTATAACTATTCATTTATAAGTAATCACATCCTCGGAATATTTTATTTTTATGTTTATACACACATACACACACACACACACATACATATATATATATATATATATATATATATATATATATATATATATATATATATATACATATATGTGTGTGTGTGTGTGTGTGTGTGTGTGTGTGTGTGTGTGCAAAAGTAATAAATAAATGTAAAAAATGAGTTGTGGGGAGAATTTAGTAAATTTGAAAAATTACCGTCGATGTTTAAACCGTATTAAAATGTTTTCTTTTCTCGAATCATTTGATGAACAAAACGCTAACATCAACAGAAGATATTTGAATGTCCTGATGAAAATTATAAATATATATTTTCTCATTTATTTTTTACTTTTCCACATATTGTCGGATTCAAACCGTCATTTGACTATGACAAATTTATTTCGAGCAAAGACTCAATATGTGTCTAGTCTCCTCAGATAGAAATTACAAAATCGAAATAAATTTATCAAAGTCAAATGACAGATTGTTAAGTTTTTCTTTCTTTGAAAGTTATATATTGCTCTGTATATAATCAATTTATTAGTTATTATACATTGAGCTCTCTTTAGGAATTGATCAAAATCCTTATATGAATCCATAAGTTTGCACCTACATGAGCATACAGTATTGATGTACAGTGAGATTTTGATGATTCCCAAATAGAATCATCCCTTACTTACCAGTCATTTGGATTATTTTACACACAACACACACACACACACACACACACACACACAACAACACACACATATATATATATATATATATATATATATATATATATATATATATATATATATATATATATATGATTTTAAAATCTAGGGATTTTACGTATGCTTCACGTATTAGATGACACGGTTATATAAAATATAACAAATGTACTAGATTTTTTTTAACCATGAAAGAATAATGAGACTAAAGAAGAAAATAGGTGATCATCCATAAGTTACAACAAGGTTACCATTTTCATTCGGATTAATTCTGTGAATGACACTAGTCTAAAGAAATTCAAATAGCGACTGGTATTCGTCGACTTCCGGTCTAGAAAGTGCGGTAGCTAATTTTAACTTGATGTATAAAGATATTTAAAGTTAATATAGATTTAGATTAGAAAGTGATTTTTTTAATACTATTTACAACAGAACACTAATAAGTGATCTTATGATATTTTAACTAAATAAAGTCTAGTAATATATAAATATTGTAGAACTCTTGTAAAAGGTTGGTGTTGGATTATTCTTAAATTGTAAGGAGTCGTATCTAATTAAATTTGCATAATTTGCATATTGAGAAATGAGAGGGGGTGTACATATTGGTATAGTGATACTTCTAGACGGTTTTGGTCGTATTATGCTACATTTATCATTTTCTTTATATAAACAGGTCATATATATATATATATATATATATATATATATATAAAAATAAATATATATATATATATATATATATATATATTATATATAGTGTGTGTGTGTGTGTGTGTGTGTGTGTGTGTGTGTGTGTGTGTGTGTGTGTTTTGTTGACATCCGTTTGTTTTAATTAATCCAATCAATCCCACGCAGAACAGCCCTGAAGATATTCACGGTGAAACTCGACTATATTTTGTATAACCCGACTATTACTGTGACTATATCGTTTTTCTAAACCAACTCTGCAAACGTATTGAGCATTCATACTACGACTAATTCGGTTAATTATTTTTTATCGACAGTTAGAATTGCCACTAGCTCGATTTTTTGTCTACTCCGTTAAGTTACCCCCTTTTAATAAACACATACACACACACGCGCGCACGTGCGCATATATATATATATATATATATATATATATATATATATATATATATATATATATATATCGGAGTATTGAATATTTATGTGCGTGAGTACGCCTACATGTAATTTTTGCTTGTGTACACGGATATATTTGTCCAGTAGATAAATTCTGAATTTATTTTTTAAATCAACAGAATTTAGATTAAATACATGAATAATTATGATAAGAATTCAAAGAGAGGCTTTCATTCCAGCCAGATAAGCGTATGAATTGGGAAGGCATTGAAAGCCTAAGATTAAATGACAATTCATATTTTTTGATACTATACTCGACAAAAATCTTTACAATTTCATTCGATAAATATGTACGATATCCAATTAAGGTAACTGCCAAGCAATCCAATTACCAAGTCTTCTTACATCTTATTTTTTTTCTTTTCTTTTTTTTTTTCTTTTTTTTTTTCTAATTAATTTGTTATACTAAGAAAGGGTTTTTTTAAAAAACGTTCCAACAATTTGTTTTCCCGAAATATAATTATTTGACGGATAATCTTTAGGGCTTAATGTAAGGTAAAACTATTGTTTGAGATTTATATTCGGACTTTGTTATCATCTTGTACTCATGCGATTTCAAGTGTCAGTTAGGAATTTATTGACAGATACAAAAATGGGCGGATAAAATTTCCTCAAGGAATCGCTCTAGGCAAGTATTAACATTATAGTTTGTGTTATGAAACGACAGAGAGTAGAAGAAAACTTTATTCTTCAAGATTTTAAGCTAAGAAAAATCAACTAAGAGAGATCTGTGTGGTCTTACAAGTGTCTCAAGTAATTATACGCCTACATGTTTCGGGCAAACTAGAGGTCGTGAAGCGGCTGACAGAGCCGACGGAGAGGTTGTTAGCCGCTGGTGATGTACCATCGGGCGTGATGCCGTTATCACCACATGATGATCGAACGGCAATAGCAGCAGAAATTCTAATCATGTCTGGGATTATTACATCAGTATTCATGAAATATGTTAATAAATTGCTACTTCCGACTTTTTAAACTTCATTTTATCAGTTGATATTTACGAAGTTTAGTTTAGTGCCACAAATAGCCTCATTTATGGAAAATGCTGTGAGAATAGTAATATACTGTGAGTATAACTTTCTAACAACCAATCCAGTTCATTTATTACAAATGCAAATAATTAAGAAATTGATACATGAATACATAGGCATATATATATATATATATATATATATATATATATATATATATATATAAGGTGCGTCATAGAACTTTCTAACAATCAATCCAGTTCATGTATTACATATACAAATAATTAAGAAATTGATACACGAATACATATCTTATTATAATGGAGATTGTGTGTTTTTCTGTCTGTAACCGAAACTATATTACTAATCGAGTCACAATTAACATAGTTATTTTCATCACATTCTTCATGATTTTATTTATATTTAAAGCTCAATTATTAATAAAATTGCTTCACCTTTTTATTAGTGTTGTCCATATCTACATACTAATAACATGCTATTGTATTTATATATACAAAAAATAGCGGTTTGCAGTGTGAACGGGAAGGTTAATTTGCATATTGATCATAAAAATGTGATTTTATTAAATATGTGCTTAGTATTATTGATTTCTAACTGTTTGGTTTTATTTTAATGAATATAAGCAAAAATCTCTCCAATGAATCTTAAATGAAATCCATTAACAAGAAAAAATAACTGTCATTTTATTCTTCACTTCCTCTTTTAACTAAATAGTTAAATAAGTAAAATTCAGCAATGAAAGACGGCAGTGATAGAAGAGTAAGTTTCATTTCTATATTTTTCTATTATACCCCCACTCTGTTACATATCTTTTTATCTGCCTTCTTATTAGATTTTCTAATTTAATACGATATTTCATTACATTAAAACTTAAATACTTGCACCCGGAGGGTGCATATATTTGCTAGTACATATAATTATACAAGGAGTGACATAGAACTTACTAACAACGAATCCATATCGTGTATTAGAAATACAAAGAATTAAGAAATTATATATATATATATATATATATATATATATATATATATATATATATATATATATATATATATACAAGGTGTGTCATAGAACTTACTAACAACCAATCCAGTTCATGTATTACAAATACAAAGAATTAAGAAATTAATACATGGATATACATATATATATATATATATATATATATATATATATATATATATATATATGAGGTGTGTCATAAAAGCATCGAGATTGAAGCTGTATTTACCAAGACATGAATGAAACAATAAACGTTAATTCTTTCGAAATACATGGTGTGTCGAAAAGTACAGATTTTAAAGCTGTATTTATCAATATTTAAACGAAGAATGGAACGTTAATTTTTCAGAACACAAGGTGTGTCAAAAAGTACCGAAAATCTCGATACACTTTTTCACACCTTGTATATTAATCTATTAATAATGGAGATTCGGTTTCAATTTGTCTGCAACCGAAACTGCGCCACTGCTTATGCCACATTACTAAAAATCGTCAATATATAGAATAAAGAAAAACTTGTTATATATACACTCAAAATTTGAGTATGCCACCTTAAACGGTCCTCATTGTTTTTGAAAACAGGTTTTAATGAATACATTCCCGGTACTTTATAATTATACATAGTTTGTTTTATCTTAATATATATATATATAAGTTATCTAATGTATAGTGTTTTATGAGAAAATTATTTATAAACAAGAAATAGTCATTTTTTTCAGTATCAAGAGGTTACCTAAAAAGTTTACAAATAAATAAATACCTACGATTTTGTGTAAAATTTATGTGTAAAATATTCAAAATAATTATTTAATTGATAATTAATAAATGCCCACAACATTTTATTTGACAGGGACGGAACTAAGTCTCCTTTTCAAATTGTTTTATTTCTTTACTCCTTTAATAAATTTGATGATTTTACTTACGTATGATACAAACCTTCTAACATTGAATTTTGAGCTTCTACCCCCACTCTCAAACAATGTATTTCAGAAATTAATTTTACACCGCCCGGAAGATGTTTTGTTTTGGGGGTTTTCTTAGGGGGGGTGCTAGTATTGATAATATAGAGTGCTATGTTTATAAATAAATAGTGCCCAATATCGTTGATAGAGCATGCATATATAAGTTAGGGTAGCACTTGGTTTATTTTCATTTTTACTCATTTATGGAGAATACACCTCCATAATATATATATATATATATATATATATATATATATATATATATATATATATATATTATATATATATGGTTAAAAAGTGCAGACATCTGATTTCAATATTTTCAAGTCACGGATGAGAATTGGCCAATAAATTTGGCATAACTAATTTTTCCCAAGTACTTTCGGTCCGGGTCATCAGGGTATTGTATATTACAAAAACAATATAACTTTGTAAGTGTAATATTTATACTTGGTGTTATGTTGTATGTTTTTTTTAATGTGGTTCAATAAATAGCAGATGTAGATGGGAACAAATTAGTTTTGGCAAATCTATAACCCAATTCCGCTTGGATATTGTATCATCTATTCAGCGACTTGGAAGGATTGAAACCAGAATATATAGACAAAAGATGTCTGCTCTATTTAACCAAAAAATATCTGAATGAAGAAATTCTGCCCAATTACACATATACATGTGAAATTTTCTTTATAAATAAAACTAAGGCCTACGTTGAGACCCTAACGAGGCTCAGAGCAAGAATCCGATGAGTAACACCCAACTTGCCAATCGACAATGTCCTCCTTCTGCATGACAATGCTCAACCACACACAAGCATTAAGGACAAGGGAGAAAATTGTCTCGTTCAGGTGGACAACTTTACCGCATCCTCCATACTTACTAGATTTAGCGCCTTCAGACTATCATCTCTTCGGCCCCATGAAAGAGGGTTTGAGAGACAAACATTATTCCAGTGACAAGGAAGCGAAATCTGTAGTAAAGAAGTGGCTCAAAGAACAGTCAACAGTATTTTACAGGGCAGGTATACATGCTCTCATTCGAAGGTGAGACATTGCTATTGAGATAAATGATGACTATGTGGAGAAGTAGGGATGTGATCCACAGAGGACCAGATTCATTTTGATGTATGATACATGTTCCTGTGTTGGTAATTATACCTGTCCTAAACAAAATGGCATTACTTTTTGACTCACCCTCGTATATTGGGAATTTGAATAGTTAAAAAAAATCAAGTTCATTGGAAATGAAGACCCTCTCAAAATGATCAGTCTGTTGTGAATTGAACTGAGAATTACTCTATTGTGTATATTAGACCATTTTAAGTGTGCTTTCACGGGTATTTCCGTAAGATCGAGAAATTGGATGATTAAAATATATATTATTCAAGTTAGACCAGTCTATTAAGTCTATTTTCATAGTCATTACTATTATACTGGGAAAATAAAGTTCATTGGAAATGAAGACCCTCTTAAAATTATCAGTCTGTTGTAAATTGAACTGAGAATTATCTAAGTTAGACCATTTTAAATGTACTTTCATGGTTATTTCCGTTACATCGAGAATTTTGATTTCTGAAAAACTGTATCATTTAAGTTAGACCCTTTCAATTCTACTTTCATAGTTATTTCCATTATATTGAGAATTTAGAGGATTAAAAAATAAGGTTGATTGAAAATGAAGAACTTTTCAAAATTAGCAGCAAAGAATTATTCTATGACCTTTGACCATTTTAAGTGTATAATTATTTCATAGTTATTTTCGTTATATCAAGAATTTGGGTGTTTAAAAAATAATCCTCTGTAAAAATGAAAATTCTCTTGAAATTACCAGTAAGTTGTAAATTGAACTAATCAGTTAATTGATTGATTGATTGATTTTAACGGGTATGTCAATCCATCCAGGGTTATTTTATGCCAACCGGTATGTTGTGAGGGATGGTAAAATTTATTTTATGTCTTTTCTTTCATCGATTTTTATTGATTTTGACAGTCGGTTGTTTGCAGTTGTTTGTTGCTAAGTGGAATTGGAATCAGTTTAAGGGATAAGTTTATAGGGTAAAGTTCAAATTTGTTATAAGCGATAGTTTGGTAGAAAGTTTTTTTTAAACAATTTTTATAAACAATTTTTTTTCTATTTAACCCATAGATGGGACCCTAACTCCGGGTCAGAGTAGACCTGGGAGCAATGGTGATGAAGGGGTGATCCACATTCTTGAAACCTCAAAAACTTAAACCTCACCATCAGATAGAGTTTAACGTCATACCCAATAGCACCCATATAAATTGGGATGCCATAGGGGCAATAGGGTCGGGGCTTATAGGTGCTAGGGCTTGACGTGACCAG
>CM042137.1:155981911-155994411 GCA_023376005.1 Doryteuthis pealeii | reverse complement strand
TGCCTGTGTTAGCCCCTGCAATCGCCTCGCTGCCACGCTCAGTTTTGGCTTGGCAGTCGTTTCTGATCGAGCTCCCGAACGACGCTACAGTCAAGTGTGAAGCTCTTGCAGTTATTCAGTTTTTGAACGCAAAATGCACACACACAGAGAGAGAGAGAGAGAGAGAGAGAGAGAGAGAGAGAGAGAGAGAGAGAGAGAGAGAGAGGTGTGCTTTCAAATTCATTGCCAATTCACGGAAATCTGTGGCGAGTTGTGCATGGATATCAAAAACGTCCGTAAGTAATGTAGAGAGTTTGCAATGACGACAAGTTTCAACGCTTCCTCAACGACATGGCAGTGGGCTGGTATCACGTGGGCATATAAAAACTACAAAAATGCATCGACCGAAATAGCGATTATATAGAAAATAGATACTCGTTCAAAGTTTGAAATGGTGTAAAAAAATCGTTGACAATAAACAATAAACGTTTCTATGATTTCTAAATATTTTGGAGGACTTAGTTTTTGGATTAGTCTCGTATCATGGAAACATTATTAACTAGTATTATACTTTTAAACTATGAGAATGCTTCATTGTCCTCTTGACAAAATGTGGATAGACTCCCACACTGTCTAGCTGATACCGACTTTAGGCCACCCAGACGACTTTTATATATATATATATATATATATATATATATATATATATATATATATATATATTACGGATCTTTGCTAATCCACGAAGCAAATAAGTTTACTTCTGGGATAATAAAAGAAAAGCATGGTAGAGATCCAGGGGTAGAGTGGAGAATCATAAAAAGGGCACCTTCACATAAAGGAAATGAAAACCCCTGTATGTTGTGTTTAAATGAGAAACTAAAAATAGCAGCATGCAGAGACCAAGGGAAGATATTGAACTCGCAATCTGAGTTAACAAACAAGTGTAGGCATTTGAACAAGCATAAACTGTGCCAGGTAGGTTCTGGCAGTACGTAGGGTGCCACACCCACGTACTTAAGAATGGGTACAACCCAGATATTAATAAAAGTAGATGGCGGGAATAAGCAATAATTCCCTGAAGAATTGCTACGGCAAGAAACTGAAGTTGGAATATTTTATAACATTCGCTTTTAAAAAAACGTATATATATATATAATATATATATATATATATATAAAAATAATAAGTCAAACAGTAAATATACATATAGCAAAAAGTAATAAGACAGAGAGTAATATTTATTTCCAGACGATGTACCTAAATCCGAAACTAGGTGAGAACAAGAACAATTCAAAAATAAATCAAATAAAATCCATATCACTGTTCTCTTGACAAAACGGACTTGCGCTTCAAGATCATTTTGCAAGTCAATGAGTTTTCCTGAATATTTGAATTAGTTGGTTGGTTGATTGATTTTAACGGCATATCAACCCGTCTGGGGTTATGTCATGCCTAACGGTTAGGAAGTAATATATGTTGTGTATTTATAATTATACTTATATTGGTGTGTTGCAAGTCATTGATCTCTCCGTCGCCGTATCAATGCCCATTCAACCACCAAGATTCCTTCCTAGCGCCTTACGGGTCGCCACCCACGGCCAACACAGAAGAAGAAGAAGAAGAAGAAGAAGAAGAAGAAGAAGAAGAAAGAGAAGAAGCTGAAAGAAGAAGAAGAAGAAGAAGAAGAAGAAGAAGAAGAAGAAGAAGAAGAAGAAGAAGAAGAAAAGCTGAAGAAGAAGAAGAAGAAGAAGAAGAAGAAGAAGAAGAAGAAGAAAGAAGAAGAAGAAAGAAGAAGAAGAAGAGAAGAAGAAGAAGAAGAAGAAGAAGAAGAAGAAGAAGAAGAAGAAGAAGAAGAAGAAGAAGAAGAAGAAGAAAGAAGAAGAAGAAGAAAGAAGAAAGCTGAAAGAAGAAGAAGAAGAAAAGAAGAAGAAGAAGAAGAAGAAGAAGAAGAAGAAGAAGAAGAGAAGAAGAAGAAGAAGATTCATCAATAATAATAATTTGATTTTATCTGTTTAGAATATTGATATGAAAATTTAATAAAATAATTTTCATTTAATGATGATTATCGCATTTACTAAGCTACACGCCCTTTTAATAGAAGGTGATTTGATTGATTTGATTTTAATCCTAAGGAATAGAAAATAAGCTTATAGAAATAAGATTCATATATATCCTTCGCCACAAAATTATGAATAAATTGCATTTAATCTATCACATTCTTAAGTCAATTTGTTAAAACAATCAAATAAGTCTCTCTCTCTCTCTCTCTCTCTCTCTCTCCTCTCTCTCTCTCTCTCTCTCTCTTATATATATATATATATATATATATATATATAGTTAAGAATTAATGAAAAAAATTAAAATTGAAAATTAATTCTAAACTAAATAATTTAGAAGCATACGCGATGACAAATATTTAATACATACATGCATACATACATACATATATATATATATATATATATATATATACATATATATATATATATATATATGTGTGTGTGTGTGTGTGTGTGTGTGTGGTAAGTCTTTCCTGTGAAATACAGACAATATAAAATGTTGTTTTTTTTTGTTTTTTGTCTTTCCCGTAAAATACCAACAATATAAAATGTCTTTTATGAAGTATACTTTTTTTTATTATACTTAACCATTTCAATGATTTGCCCTAAATCCTCACATTGGTATATTGACATTGTACACCTTGTACTAAATTAGTAAAAATTCTCAGATTGGTATATTGACATTGTTCCGTGGTAGAAGCGGTGAGCAGGAGCAGGACCGATGCGTTCTACCCTCGAACCACCCCGATGAAAGCTCTGTAACAATTCCAGAAATATAAAAGAATGATAAGTGAACAAGAGATTAACAATTCTACCCTTTTTATAGGCAAAGATTTTTGTAAGTCTCTCCTGTGAAATACAGACAATATTGTTTTTTTTCCTATGAAGTATCTTTGATTTTTTTAAAAACTCAATTCTTTTTACAAACAAATTTTCTATTTAATCTATAAATCTATAATAACAGGTACTTCCACTCTGGGTCAATGCGGACCTGGGAGCAATGGTGATGAAGGGCTTGTCCACTTTCCCCAGACCTCCAGAACTGGAAGTTTACCATCAGATAGAATTTAACGTCATACCCAGGACATGAAGACCCTCATCCACTGCCTTCTACCATTGAACCAGTTGCACAATGTCAATCTGGTGATCTAGAGCCTGGCCGGTGCGTTCTACTCTCGAAATTCCCTCGTTGGATGCTCAGTACCAATTCTAGAAATATAAAAGAATAATAAACGAATAAAACAATCACAAGAAGAAGAAGATGAAGAAGACAATGGTTTATTTTCACACATTACACATTATAAATAATGTCACACAAAACAAAAAACATAATGTTGGTTGTTGTATTAATGTGTGGAGGATGATCACTAATTAAGACTGAGCCTGTTCTAGCAGTGACCACCTCAGTTGATTTTTCTTTTGATTTTTTTTCTTTTTTGGGATTTTTTTACATAGTTTGAAAGTTGATTATTGTGATAAGCTTACTTATACGTTTTAAGAATTTCTTGATAAATAATTTGAGTTGGTGAGCAGACATTTTGGTTAAATCAATGTTTGGACATTTTTTTGATAGTGTATTCCAATCGTTAATGCACTAACAAGAAAAGAGCAAGAGTTTAAATCTTTTTTGAAAGGCAAATGTTTTTTTTTATGTCATATATAATTCTGATAAGAATAATTTATTCTCATTCAACATAGGATAATTAATGAAAGTCAGTTTACATTTCTTTTCCAGTTTAATTACAATGAAAATCCAAATCTTATTTTTCTTTATATTATCCGATTTATTCAGTTTTATGGAAAAATGAAATTTTCTTATGCGAAAAGGTCTATTACAATTCTCAAAGTGACATTTAAAAATATCTTTCTTTTATGCAAAGAAAACTGCATCAGTCATTTCTCATGCATAAAATTCCTTCCTTGAATATAAAAATCACTATGTATATATATATATATATATATATATATATATATATATATATATATATATATATATAGAGAGAGAGAGAGAGAGAGAGAGAGAGAGAGAGAGAGAGAGAAAGAAATAACGTCATTGATAACATTCTTTTCAGGTTGAAAATATAAAAATCTCATGTATAAATTAAGTCTTATATATATATATATATATATATAATATATATATATATATATATATATATATATATATATATATATATATAAGACTTAATTTATACATGAGATTTTTATATATATATATAATATATATATATATATATATATATATATATATATATATATATATAGTAAGGAAAAAAGCTTTAAAATCGGCTATTTTGTGGTTATTGTACCATTTCCACTCACAGCTATGTTTATTGAAATTTACAAATTATATTACTCTAACATTATACCGTTGGAAGAAAGGACCAGCTTAGAATCCTGCTAATACAAAATTACCTGGTAACCACTACAAATATACCAATTTAATATATATATATATATATATATATATATATATATATATATATTATATATATATATCTCTATATATATATATATATATATATATATATATATATATATTCGTTTATTCATTTTACGACTTAGACGGGAAAAAACATTGATAATCCAATCTGTAGATAAAGAAATATTACAAACAGTTATCTGGAAAAAATACAAAAAAGAAAAGACCGAATTATCCATACAGTTTCAAAAACATCAACCTGCATCAAAACGACCGACAAAAAGAAAAATGTAAAAAGTACTCAATACGCTAAGTCGAGCAAAAATATAGAAAACCTAATTTGAATCTGGCACTACCTACGTAGGATTCACCTAAAGGATATTCAAGATTATTCTGACTAAAGATATTGGTACAAACAACATTTTATTAAAATTAGCATAGAGATGCTAATTTTTATGTGGTTTTCTATGCTAATCCTAACTCAAATTAGGTTATATATATATATATATATATATATATATATATATATATATATATATATATATATAAAACATTCTTTGTCATCAAATAAATAGATATGTAAAACCTTTATATATTTATTTTATTATATTATATAACAGCTCTATCTTATATTGAGCACTCTACCAATAGTACTGCGTTTGGGTACACCGTTCCAGCAAAAGCTGAAACAGTGACCATCCCACACTATAGTATATATATATATATATATATATATATATATATTATATATATATATATATATATATATATACAACTTTATTAATAACAATTTTTAGTTTTTGAAAATTCAAAAGAATAAATCAAAAGTCTTCAAAAATTATTAAATCACATCAATATAACAAAATCAGTTTGGCTTGGTTTCTTTGTTTAATGGCACATCAACCTTTGTGGGATATTTAATGCCAACATCATCCTGGTAGAAGAACATTAGTAGTAGTATTTAATCCATAGCTGGAGAGGTACATACCTTAAAATCGTTCATTTTTTTATAGAGTTATTTTCTCATTTCTCATTTTTATTTCTTTTGCTATCCTAAGGAATAGTCAGAACCCTTTGATCAACATTTTATTATCCGTATTAGTACAAAATAAAAAACACCCTCCGGGCGATGTAAAAATACATTTTTGAAACATATTGCCTGAAGGGTGGGAGTAAAAAATTCAATGTCAGCGAGTTTGTACACTAAGTAAGTAAAATCTTCAAATTCATTAAAGGATTAAAAAATAAAACAATTTTAAATGTAAACTTTAAATATGTATTAAAAATAAAACAAACTATATATAGATATATAATACCAGTCATGTATTTATTAAAACTTGTTTTAAAAAACAATGAGGACTGTCTAATGTTGCATGTTCAAATTTTGAGTGTATTTATTCTATGTTATGACGATTTTGGGTAATGTGACGTAAGCAGTGGCGTAATTTTTGTTACAGACAAAAACCGGAAGCGAATCTCCATTATTAATAGATTTGATGAGTCCGTTTATCAGCAAAAATCCATTTGCTAAAAGTCGTTCAAAGGGACAACGAAGTTTAAATTTTTAAACGTTTTCCTTATTCACCTCCTCGGGTTTCGAATTGTCCTCTGTTAAAAAATACTTTATTTATTTATTTCACATTTTTAGTTGTGAAAAATAAAATCTCTAGAAAATTCATATTTCTCTATAACTCCCGGGACTCTATCAAAACATATGGCTGAGAATTTTTCAAATCTTCTCCTTGGAAAATAGATTCAATCAATATCAATTAAGCGATCAGACTTGTCTGTACATTTGAAATAAATAATAAAACAGCTTATTCAGAAATTTAGTGAATATCTAAAGATATATATATATATATATATATATATATATATATATATATATATATATATATATAGTGTGTGTGTGAACAAAAAGTATTAAGACAATCAGGAATATTTCTTGTATGTTGTTTATTCTCAACTAGTTTCGACCTTAGGTCATCGTCAGGAGAAAATTTCTTATTTGAAGAAATTGTTGATAGATTATTAGAAAGGGAGCATTATAGAAGAATTATAAAAGTTGAAGTGGTTTTGTGGGTTTGACATGCTGTTAAAATCCGGGTAGACGAGTGTGTTAGTAGTAGCATGTCCATTTGTTCCGTGAAGAACCTCTATGAGGTGGGTTATTTTATTAATGCTCTTATATATGTGAGGGGAGGGGTTCATGGGAGTTGTGTGTATGACTGTATGTGTATACATATAAATGTATGTGTGTGTTTACATATACATATGTATGTATGTATGTATAACATCAGACAAACTAATGAAATATTGTAAGTAATTATGAAAATATCATGTACATTTTGTTTTAATCTTTAAGATACGTCTATTCCTTAAGTCAACTTGATATCTGTTAGCATATCAATGTGTATAGTATTATCTGCGTTATTCGGACTATTGTTCTCATCTTCATTGTTATCTGTACAACGTTTCGGTCGATGCGCCCTTCGGCCTTCTTGTCGGACTCGGGAACCTTCTCGGACTCGGGAACTTTCTTGTCGTAATCGGGAACCTTCTTGTCGTAATCGGGAGCCATCACGGAACTTTGACCCCCAACCCTTTATTCAGTCCACGGGGGTATCATGTTCTCATTCGCTAACCATAGCTGGGGGTAGGGGCGTTAAGCTGTATTAATTATTATTCTATGTTACTACTGCCTTGATCAGGATTGAACCTACAATCTAGAGATAACTGTCACTTAGAACTGTCTTAACCTAACTACTTTTATCCATTAGGCCATGTGTCAATTGGAAAAGAAGGTTCCCGATTCGAAAGAAGGTTCCGAGTCCGAGAAGGTTCCTGAGTCCGACAAGAATACATGAAGAAGGCCGGAGGGTATATCGGCCGAAACGTTTGTACAAATAAAATGAAGATGAGGACAATAGTCCGAATAACGCAGATAATACTAATCATCAAACTCATCTCAAACATTCAGAGAAATAGTATCAATGTGTTGGTTGGCACTATTACACTTGAAGAGACAGTAGTGAGCCAACGCACAGTATTATCAGAGAGTGTTCAATATCTGTGATAGAGCATTAATAAATGAATAAATAAATAATATATATTTTAGTATATATTCATTTGAATGGAAACAGTCTACTACCATTGGTTTTCATGCTATCAAAGCTTAATTGTTTAAGCAGAGCAATCGTCGGGCAACGAAATCTTTTTTTTATTAACATATAAGCAATAACTATCTGAATAGACACGGGCGTCCCATCGTAGTATAAAGTTTAGTAAGCTAGTCTCGCAGATCATTACTACTAAATCGTGAGTTCCAAACCGCTGGATGCCCCATACTTGCGACCTTGTGTCAAATTTTAACCATTGCGAATGGGTGGGGTAAATAATTTGGGCGTCCATCAGGGTATAAGGGTTAGCAAGCTAGCCTCTCAGATACATTACTTCTGAATAGCATATTCATCCTCGGGCTGGAATGCTCTATAACTTGTGACCTTGTGTCTCACCCAACTCGAATTGTTAATTCTTTGTAATAAAAGCTAGTCTCGCATATCTATTATTACTGAACAGCGAGTTTGACCCTCGCTGAATGTTCCTATACTTGTGATCTTGTGTCACATCCCAACCATGGGGCGAATGGGTGGGTTAGATAATTTGAGCATCCCATCATGGGTTGTAATGGTTGCAAGTTAGTCTCGCTGATCCATTATTATTGAAATAGATTGTACGATCCTCGCTGGATGAGACCAATACTTAAATCTTAAGATCTGATCAATAACTGTTCATGCTTTGGCAATACAAAGAATTTTCGGAATTGAATAACCATCCGGGGAAATTATGTTTTCTTGATTGTGTGAGCCGAAGATTGAGTGATAAACGAAGGTATTGAATGTGGGTGGCATTCCGTGATGCTTAAGGATGGAATCCTGGGCTGAACAATCCATTACATGCAACACAATACTTTAGACTTACTTAGGCTAAGACAGACCCCTCACGATCAATCGGTGGTCATATCAAGCCTAGCACCTATATGATACCACCCTTAGTGTCCAGGTATTGACGCTAAAACTGCATCTAATGGTAAAGTTTTGAGGTCTGGGTAGTGTGGAGGAACTCTTCATCGCCATTATCCCAGATCACTCTGAACGGAATGGTAGTACCTGTTAGGTTCCATCTATGGGTTATGATAGAAAATGTGCGTTAAAAAAATTGAGTTTTAAAACAATTGAATACCCATCAAGAATGAATAAAACAATAATTATACTTTGGCCATAAATAACCAACAAGGGTTTGCCGTCCGTAAAACCAACCAACAACCAATCAGTAATTACATTAAGTCATTTGAGTATAATTGTATAAGATTTAACATGCTACTTGAGTAGTGTCATAAACTCTTTAAAACGTTTATGGTAATATATGAAGCGTAGAATTTTTGGTACTTAAAACCTTTGCTAGAATCAGCTGAACCAAACTAATAAGGCCACACAAAAGCGATGCTTGTGCACTGCATTCAGTTCCGCTTAAAAATGTTGAAGATAAGCATAATTGGTTAAGAAAAATTGTCATTGAGTTCCTAGAGCCATGCAATATTTGATAGGAGGGGACACTCTAGACCTGACGCTTGGCGCATCCGGGAGACTGGAGGTACACTCTGTTTGGCAAGGCAATGTGATTTTCCTTACAGCGATATCATTACTTGTCATAAGGGATTTACCAGAATCAATCATACATTTTAATTAGCACAGTTACGTCTATTAGACAGACTGTCCTGGAGGGTCTATGCTTTTTTTTTTCTTCTTCTTTTTCACACACGCGTTAATGTGTGTGTATTCATTCTTTAATTTATTTCACTCTATTTTATATTGCTTAATAGCATACGTATACTTGTATGAAAAAATACAACCTGGATTTTGTCTTATGTATTCGTACGCACACACATGAGTTTATACGTGCAAAAAACATAGACGCAAAAGGCAGATTCTTGTATAGATGAAAGTATTGGTAAAATTTATGCGACAAGAAATGTAAAGTAAGAACTATTCATCGGGCGCTTGTATAAATTTCTTTATGAGTTTCGTCTGTCTTATTTATTTATCACAACTCGCTATTTTTCAACTGGATCTTACAAATTTAATTTCACAACTTGATTCCATTGCCTCCGTTTTATTCCATCAATTTAGATTTACAACAAGTCAATAGATTCATTAGCTAATTCATTAATCTTGAAGATGTAATGGTTACCGGTCGTAGGAAATGGACACGGCGAGACGAGTTCAAAATCCTGGACGCGGCTGTTTGCATTTCCCATAGCGTTAATACCTTTGAGAAAGATACGAATCCACTATTCATAACTTTTTTAGGCGAGCCTCATATAAAGTTTATCTTTTTGAATGTTTTTGAAAACCTTTTCAAATTGTATCTTTCATGACTTTTCCTGTTGCTGATAAACCATGAAATGGCTTTCAACTGGAAAGACAAATGAAATCGGATCTTATGGATTTTAGTTTGTCTCTCTGTATTATTGATGCGGAAATAGGTCTTTTAAAGGCACCTAGTGTTCGGAAATAGTAAATCGATACGTGTTATATTGTGTTACATAATCGACTGATTTAGCGAAGAGAAGAAGATTTCTAAATGACATCAAAAACAGATGGCATCATGTTATATATATATATAAGTAGTAGCTTACGCGGTGGGAAATGAGTAACGATTGTTGGATAGCGCGCAGTATCCAGAGGTTAAGATTGAGAGAAAAACAAATACAAAGTGCTCAATACAATGTAAGAGCAAACAATTATAAATATATATATATATATATATATATATATATATATATAATGTAAGTAAAAAGGTAAAGGTCGTCGGGTGGGCCTAAAGTCGGTATCAAGCCATCAGCGAGGGAAGTCTATACGCTTTTTTCCACTAGCGCTAGACAAATGAGATTATTTTGCGTCTGAGGTGGAGCGCCACACCTACCATCATCTCTTTACTTTACCGCACAGATCCTGTGCTAGCTCACACGCTGAGTTGCGAGGGCCGGTATCGGATTAGGACCTTGGCGGTTTCTAACCGAACGCTCTACCGACTGGCTAACCCGGCCCTATATATATATATTTGGGGTGCAGCATTTTTTTCTTTTGGGCATACTTGTTTTTGAACAAGACGGGACATTTTCATGTCTGACTAGTTTTTGTTCGATCTTTCTAGTTTTCTGGTCAAGTTTTTCTTTAATATCAGAGTGGAGACTGTTGATTAGTCACGATTTTCGTTCTAGTCTTTCAGTACCTCGAAGTGCCACCTCTGGGGTAGATATAATTGAGTGGGTTCCTTGTTCTTTTTAAACTTCACGTACTTTTATAAAAATCGTCCTCAGATGTGATTTTTGTATATATATATATATCTATATCATATATATATATATATATATAATATATATATATAAGTACCACCCTAACATTTTTAAAAGAATTAATTTTATTCTAAACGAAAAGATTAGAATCTTTAATTTTCTAGGAAAACATTATAGTATCATAACGAATATTACTTACCAATAAACACAAGTTATATATTTTGTACAGTCTAAATTCTTACACCTTATATATGTAGTTATATATATGTCTAAATAAATACAGATTGTTTTTTAGTAAATACGTTTCGCTTTGATACTTATAGTTTAAAATTGAATTAAATGTCGGCAACTATTAATACAATAAGAGGTAAAGTAAGTGAATGAGGTAAGTAAATACTATAGCCCCTAGCGGGCACCACAAACCAAATCGGGCAGCACACTCACCAGGCAAATACAACTAGAAACGCTACATTTTAATAAAAATAAACATAATTTTTTAAAACGAAATTCGGTTAATTTAAAAAACTAATTCGAACAACACATAGTTATATATATATATATATAATATATATATATTTATATATAAGTAATGGTCTATGATGATTTGGACTCGTAAATGCAAAATGGTTTGAGATCTTAAAAAGGTTTTTAAGGTCTCACCATTTGACTCTCTGAAGGATGTAATAACATGAACTTTAAGTTATGAGTCCAAATCATCCATAATACCATTATATTGATTATAAATCTTGCTCTGATTTATTAGCACATTTTTATGGCCAATACTTTTCTCATTTATTCTTTATTTCATTCTATATATATATATATATATATATATGCTTCTACCAGCCCCTCTACAGTAGAGTTTTCCTTGCCAAACCAAAGGTTAAAGACAGTAATGTTCCTACTATTTACCCGTAGGTTGAGGGTGAATAGTGGGGATTTCATTCTTTTCCCAAGGGTGTTAAGCGCTATATGAAATGCAAAACAACCTCGTTTAGGGGTTTGAATTCGTCTTGTCGTGTCAATTTCTTTTCGACGGTAACCATTACAATAGGCATTTTTAAAACTGCATGCAATAGTTTCGCAGGATTTTCAAGGAACTGTATATATATATGTAAGTTGAAGTAGCGTGGACATGGAGTCAGTGGTGCTGTAATGAACAGTTTCTCACTATATGATCTTCAGTTGGTCTGAAGACGCATATTGAGAAACAGTCAGTTATCCAGTCACTTCATGTCCATGCTAACTAACTTATATATAATTGCTCTATCAATGATATTAGCAACATATTATCTATATAATATATATATATATATCTGTGTGGTGTGTGTGATTGGGTATATGTATATGCCATTCATAACATTACATGTATTAGATTTTATTGTGGAACCTATTGATTACTTATTATTTAGTAGATTGTTACTTCCTATCTTTTTTCTGAGGTTAATACGTTATACATATGCAATTTTATTTTTATTGAAGAGTGTCAGTGGTTATGTTTAATCATAAAATAATAACTAATAATATCCCGTTTTATTTTTCACTAGAGTGATAAAAGGTTGCATCTTGGTTTAGAAGAAAATTAATGCTTTTTTTTATTTTTAAAAAAGCATTTTAGGATTCAGTTCTGTGTGATCGTAATAGATTGATCGATATAAAAATTGAGTTAAAAAGAGAC
>CM042137.1:155972804-155977804 GCA_023376005.1 Doryteuthis pealeii | reverse complement strand
TCTTTCTTTTATGCAAAGAAAACTGCATCAGTCATTTCTCATGCATAAAATTCCTTCCTTTAATATAAAAATCACTATATATATATATATATATATATATATATATATATATATATATATATATATATATATATATATATATAGAGAGAGAGAGAGAGAGAGAGAGAGAGAGGGAGAGAGAGAGAGAGATAAATAACGTCGTTGATAACATTCTTTCAGGTTGAAATATAAAAATCTCATGTATAAATTAAGTCTTGTATATATATATATATATATATATATATATATATATATATATATATATATATATATAGTAAGGAAAAAGCTTTAAAATCGGCTATTTTGCGGTTATGGTACCATTTCCACTCACAGCTATGTTTATTGAAATTTACAAATTATATTACTCTAACATTATACCGTTGGAAGAAAGGACCAGCTTAGAATCCTGCTAATACAAAATTACCTGGTAACCCACCTACGAATATATATATATATATATATATATATATATATATATATATATATATATATATATATATATATATATATATATTCGTTTATTCATTTTACGACTTGGACGGGAAAAAACATTGATAATCCAATCTGTAGATAAAGAAATATTACAAACAGTTATCTGGAAAAAATACAAAAAAGAAAGACCGAATTATCCATACAGTTTCAAAAACATCAACCTGCATCAAAACGACCGACAAAAAGAAAAATGTAAAAAGTACTCAATACGCTAAGTCGAGCAAAAATATAGAAAACCTAATTTGAATCTGGCACTACCTACGTAGGATTCACCTAAAGGATATTCAAGATTATTCTGACTAAAGATATTGGTACAAACAACATTTTATTAAAATTAGCATAGAGATGCTAATTTTTATGTGGTTTTCTATGCTAATCCTAACTCAAATTAGGTTATATATAATATATATATATATATATATATATATATATATATATATATATATAACATTCTTTGTCATCAAATAAATAGATATGTAAAACTTTTATATATTCATTTTATTATATTATATAACAGCTCTATCTTATATTGAGCACTCTACCAATAATACTGCGTTTGGTACACCGTTCCAGCAAAAGCTGAAACAGTGACCATCCCACACTATAGTATAGTATATATATATATATATATATATATTATATATATATATATATATATATATATATATATATATATAAACAACTTTATTAATAACAATTTTTAGTTTTTGAAAATTCAAAAGAATAAATCAAAAGTCTTCAAAAAATCACATCAATATAACAAAATCAGTTTGGCTTGGTTTCTTTGTTTAATGGCACATTAACCTTTGTGGGATATTTAATGCCAACGTCATCCTGGTAGAAGAACATTATTAGTAGTATTTAATCCATAGCTGGAGAGGTACATATCTTAAAATCGTTCAATTTTATAGAGTTATTTTCTCATTTATCATTTTTATTTCTTTTGATATCCTAAGGAATAGTCAGAACCCTTTGATCAACAGTTTATTATCCGTATTAGTACAAAATAAAAAAAACACCCTCCGGGCGATGTAAAAATAGATTTTTGAAACATATTGCCTGAAGGGTGGGAGTAAAAAATTCAATGTCAGCGAGTTTGTATCCTAAGTAAGTAAAATCATCAAATTCATTAAAGGATTAAAAAATAAAACAATTTGAAATCTAAACTTTAAATATGTATTAAAATAAAACAAACTATATATAGATATATAATACCAGTCATGTATTTATTAAAACTTGTTTTAAAAAAACAATGAGGACTGTCTAATGTTGCATGTTCAAATTTTGAGTGTATTTATTGAATAAATACACTCAAAATTTGAACATGCTAAAAATTGTAGAATAAATTTTTATTCTATGTTATGACGATTTTGGGGAATGTGACGTAAGCAGTGACGTAATTTTTGTTACAGACAAAAACCGGAAGCGAATCTCCATTATTAATAGATTTGATGAGTCCGTTTATCAGCAAAAATCCATTTGACAAAAGTCGTTCAAAGGGACAACTAAGTTTAAATTTTTAAATGTTTTCCTTATTCACCTCCTCGGGTTTCGAATTGTCCTCTCTTAAAAAATACTTTATTTATTTATTTCACATTTTTAGTTGTGAAAAATAAAATCTCTAGAAAATTCATATTTCTGTATAACTCCCGGGACTCTATCAAACATATGGCTGAGAATTTTTCAAATCTTCTCCTTTGAAAATAGATTCAATCAATATCAATTAAGCGATTTGTCTGTACATTTGAAATAAATAATAAAACAGCTTATTCAGAAATTTAGTGAATATCTAAAGATATATAACATCAGACAATATATATATATATATATATATATATATATATATATATATATATGTGTGTGTGTGTGTGTGTGTGTGTGTGTGTGTGTGTGTGTGTGTGAACAAAAAGTATTAAGACAATCAGGAATATTTCTTGTATGTTGTTTATTCTCAACTAGTTTCGACCTTAGGTCATCGTCAGGAGAAAATTTCTTATTTGAAGAAATTGTTGATAGATTATTAGAAAGGGAGCATTATAGAAGAATTATAAAAGTTGAAGTGTTTTTGTGGGTTTGACATGCGAATAGGATAGGCGAGTGTGTTTAATAGTAGCATGTCCATTTGTTCCTTGAAGAACCTCTATGAGGTAGGTTATTTTTTAGATGCTCTTATATATGTGAGGGGGGGTTCATGGGAGTTGTGTGTATGACTGTATGTGTATACATATATATGTATGTGTCTGTTTACATATACATATGTATGTATGTATGTATGTATAACATCAGACAAACTAATGAAATATTGTAAGTAATTATGAAAATATCATGTACATTTTGTTTTAATCTTTAAGATACGTCTATTCCTTAAGTCAACTTGATATCTGTTAGCATATCAATGTGTATATCTTGTCGGACTCGGGAACCTTCTCGGACTCGGGAACTTTCTTGTCGTAATCGGGAACCTTCTTGTCGTAATCGGGAGCCATCACGGAACTTTGACCCCCAACCCTTTATTCAGTCCACGGGGGTATCATGTTCTCATTCCGCTAACCATAGCTGGGGTAGGGGCGTTAAGCTGTATTCATTATTATTCTATGTTACTACTGCCCTTGATCAGGATTGAACCTACAATCTAGAGATAACTGTCACTTAGAACTGTCTTAACCTAACTACTTTATCCATTAGACCATGTGTCCAATTGGAAAAGAAGGTTCCCGATTCCGAAAAGAAGGTTCCCGAGTCCGAGAAGGTTCCTGAGTCCGACAAGAAATACATGAAGAAGGCCGGAGGGTATATCGGCCGAAACGTTGTACAAATAACAATGAAGATGAGGACAATAGTCCGAATAACGCAGATAATACTAATCATCAAACCTCATCTCAAACATTCAGAGAAATAGTATCAATGTGTATGGTTGGCACCATTACACTTGAAGAGACAGTAGTGAGCCAACGCACAGTATTATCAAGAGAGTGCTCAATATCTGTGATAGAGCATTAATAAATGAATAAATAAATAATATATATTTTAGTATATATTCATTTGAATGGAAACAAGTCTACTACCATTGGTTTTCATGCTATCAAAGCTTAATTGTTTAAGCAGAGCAATCGTCGGGCAACGAAATCTTTTTTTATTAACATATAACGCAATAACTATCTGAATAGACACGGGTGTCCCATCGTAGTATAAAGTTTAGCAAGCTAGTCTCGCAGATCCATTACTACTAAATCGTGAATTCCAAACCCGCTGGATGCCCCATACTTGCGACCTTGTGTCAAATTTTAACCATGGCGAATGGGTGGGGTAAATAATTTGGGCGTCCCATCAGGGTATAAGGGTTAGCAAGCTAGCCTCTCAGATACATTAATTCTGAATAGCATATTCAATCCTCGCTGGATGCTCTATACTTGTGACCTTGTGTCTCACCCAACTCGAATTGTTAATTCTTTGTAATAAAAGCTAGTCTCGCAGATCAATTATTACTGAACAGCGAGTTTGATCCTCGCTGAATGTTCCTATACTTGCGATCTTGTGTCACATCCCATGGCGAATGGGTGGGTTAGATAATTTGAGCATCCCATCATGGTGTAATGGTTAGCAAGTTAGTCTCGCTGATCCATTATTATTGAATAGATTGTACGATCCTCGCTGGATGGCCCAATACTTAAATCTTAAGATCTGATCGATAACTGTTCATGCTTTGGCAATACAAAGAATTTTCGTAATTGAAGAATAACCATCCTGTGGAAATTATGTTTTCTTGATTTGTGTGAGCCGAAGATTGAGTGATAAACGAAGGTATTGATGTGGGTGGAATTCCGTGATGCTTAAGGATGGAATCCTGGTGGCTGAACAATCCATTACATGCAACACAATACTTTAGACCTTACTTAGGCTAGACAGATCCCCCTCCGATCAATCGGCTGGTCATATCAAGCCCTAGCACCTATATGATTACCCCAACCCTTAGTGTCCTAGGTATGACGCTAAACTGCATCTAATGGTAAAGTTTTGGAGCTCTGGGAAGTGTGGAGTACTCCTTCATCGCCATTACTCCCAGATCCACTCTGACCCGGAATAGTAGTACCTGTTAGGGTTCCATCTATGGGTTAGATAGAAAATGTGTTTAAAAAATTGAGTTTTTAAAAAATTGAATACCCACCAAGAATGAATAAAACAAAATATATTTGGCATAAAATAACCCAACAAGGCTTGACATGCCGTAAAACCCAACCAACCAACCAACCAGTAGATTACATTAAAGTCATTTGAGTATATTGTATAAGACTTTAACATGCCTACTTGAGTAGTGTCACTAAACCTCTTTAAAACGTTATGGTAATATATGAACGTAGAATTTTTGGTACTTAAAACCTTTGCTAGAATCAGCTGAACCAAACTAATAAGCAACACTAAAAGCGATGGCTTGTGCACTGCATTCATTCCGCTAAAAATGTTGAGATAAG
>CM042137.1:155952804-155970304 GCA_023376005.1 Doryteuthis pealeii | reverse complement strand
AATTGAATATATAAAATCAGTGTGTGCATGTGTGTATACATAAGTGTGCGTGTATGTGTGTGCGTGTATGTGTGTGTGCGTTTGTGTGTGTGCGTGTATGTGTGTATGTGTGTCGGTTTCTTTCATGAATGGGGAGATTTGTGTATATAAAATAGTGAATGGTATATAAATAGATTTATTTAGTTTAATGTTTGAAGCTTTTAACTCTGACCAAAGAGGAAAGAAAGATAAATATTGAAAACATAATAATGATATCATCATCATCATCATCATCGGTAGATCATGTTGACAGCACGAAATCCATCTCTCTCTCTCTCTCTCTCTCTCTCTCTCTCTCTCTCTCTCTCTCTCTCTCGACACGCGCGTCCTTATCGGTCATCGCACCGAGAAAGTCTTCCGCGCGACAGCCAGTGTCCGCACACCACTGTTGTATGTATGTTTTTAATGGTCAGTCAACACTAGTGTGTCCACCTGTATGTATATCCAGGAGAACGGCGTAATTCTCCAGCAGTAATCAACATGTCTTGTTCGTTTTTTTTTGTGCGATTATCATTACTAGCAAATACTTATCTATATTACATATTGATAAAAAAAAGCTTTTGTATTCGAGAATTCAAGACTGTCTAACAAATAAAAGTGTAGACACTTACACTCAAGTCTAACGTTAACATAGTCGACAATTGGAACAAATTTCAGAAAAATTGAAGGAGGTGAGTGACAATTTTACTTTTTTCTGGATGATTTGACATGGAATTACCCCAACACAATTTAGAGACAAAGCAGTTCTCGGTATCTATAGATCGATACGTTAGTATCTACCTTCGTGTTAAACCCTGTCATCACCTCAGATAAATAATGGACCGTTCCGGTTTTATTATAAGATACGAATATCTGTGTTCAGATGTTATGTCCTGTCATCACCAAAATAACGGACCACATAGTTGTAATTGGGAGGAAAGAAAGGGAAGAAAAGAACATGTTACGCGTTAGAGGTAAAAAGAAAGAAAGAAAGAAGAAGAAAAGGAAGATAAAGACAGAAAGAAAGAAAGAAAGAAAGAAAGAAAGGATGTGATAGTACTTATCGTCTCATTCAATGAAATATTTTTTTAAAAACAGCAGAAAAGAAAGAAAAGAAGGGGAAAAGAAGAGAAAAGAGAAAAAGAAATAATTTCGCCAGAGATTATTATACCGTTTGCATATTGAGCTATTTTGCAATAGATCTTAACGCTAATCAACGAACGGTTACGAACCTTTTCTATACATTTTCCAAACTCACCGCATTCAAAACATCAACCAATCTTTTTAACTACATAAACCTTTTTCTCCTTGACTAGTTACTAAATGACCCTGAAGAAGGTTTCTTTATAAACCGAAACGTTCGAACATCGACACTACGACTAATGTAACATCTCATGTTTGTTCTACATTTCTCCACAATATATCTTATGTAAACATATCATACGTTGTAATAATCAAATTATCATAACGTGGTATATACACATATATATGGTTCCCACTAGAAATCATTACTTACTCATTTTCAAAGGTATTATTTTGGAAGAAGACATCCAGATATTTTTTAAAAGGTTCATACCTTTCCCAAGGATGTTTGTTCGAAAGTAAACGTAATAGCATGAATGGAGTTCGAACTCGTTGACTGCGATGTCACAATCCTGCACGTTAGCTACTACGCCACGGGGATCAGCCCCCACCTCTTGATTGTGTTTCAGGATATTTCCGAAATAATTTCTTATCTGATTATTGTAATAGTTAAACTAGGGATATGTTTATCGGTTTCGTAAAAACTGTAGCAGCCGATTTTTGGCAGAGTTATTTTCTGTTTACACTTTATTTTTAGAGAATTTGATGTTTATTTTCAGTGAATCTGAACGTAATGGCGTGACTAGAGTTCGAACTCGGTTAATCCTTTGTTGCATTCCAAGCACTTTAGACACTACTCCATAGGAATTCCCCCATCCCAAATAACCATTCGTAAACCAGAATAAATATGCTTGATATTCATGGCCTTCTATAATATATTCATCAGATTCTTTTAATAATTCTAATAATTTTATGGTTATGTCCCTTAAAATTTTCCGCCCAATCGGCTTGGATTGTAGAATAAACCGACTGCACCTCTGCATAGAGATAACCTCCCAGTGTCACATCAAGCCCTAACACCTATATGATTGTCCCGACCTTATTGCTCTTATGGCAAACACCCAATCATTTTTATCATATATGTGCTATAAGGCGATGGCTGAGGGTCTTAGTGTCCTGGGTATGACGTTAAACTGCATCTAGTGGTGAGGTTCTAGTCTCTGGTGCTTTGGAGAGTGTAGAGTACTCCTTCATCGTCATTACTCTCAGGCCAACTCTGACCTGGATTGGTAGGACCTGTTATGAGTTGAATGAAAAAAAATTTTTTTAAATAGTTTAAATAAAAAAAAAATTCTATACCCATCAATAATGAATAAAACAAAATCTATTTGGCATAAAATAACCAGCAATAGTTGACGTGCCATAAAATCCAACCAACGTTTAAAATTTAACATTTCATTGAGTGTTTTTCACTCAATGAAATGTTAAATTTTAAACGTTGGTTGCAACAAAGGATTAACCGAGTTCGAACTCCAGTCACGCCATTACGTTGAGATTCACTGAAAATAAACATCAAATTCTCTAAAAATAAAGTGTAAACAGAAAATAAATCTGCCAAAAACGGCTGCTACAGTTTTTACGAAGCCGATAAACATATCCCAAGTTTAACTGATAACGATAATAATAACAAAATAAATAAAAAACAAAATCAATGTGTAACAAATTTCTAAATATTTGTTTTGGGGGAAAAACGATATCAAAAGGTATTTCCATAAATATATTATATTATAATTATTATAATTGTAAAGTAGGTATTTACCCAACGATCTTCTTATAAGGGATTAGGATAATCTTAAATGCGATTTAAAATCGACACTACAAAGTAGATATGAATGGAACGTAGGTATTTCCCCAACGCGTCCTCCACGGAATGTGATTCAAGGTCGCAAGTATGGGGGAATCCAATAAGGATCGATCTCACTATTAGTAGTTATGTACTTGTGACTCTAACCTTCATTACATGACAGCACGATGGAACGCCTATGTATTTACCCAACACGATCACCACGGGTATGATATGACACAAGGTCACGAGTTTGGGGAATCCAGCGAGAATCGATCTCATTATTCAGTAGTAATGGATCCGACTGACTGACCATTACACCACAATGGAATGCCCTATTTATACAACCAGTTCGCCATGGTTAGGATGTGACACAAGGTCACAAGTATGTGGCATCTAGCGAAGATCGGGCTCGCTATTTAATAGTAATGGATCTGCGTGTTTAGCTTGCTAACCATTACACCAGGATGGGGCGACCATTATTACACAACTCGTTTGTTACGGTAGGATGTGATATATATATATATATATATATATATATATATACCAACCCTCCACACGAGCAGGATGCGACACATGGTCAATTTCTTAAGCGGAGTTCAACAGGTTTGAATTCAGAGTTTTCCTTCTCCAGACCGGTTGCCTAACCAAGGTTAAAGAGCCCGGTCTGCTCTACTATTTACCTATAGTTGGAGGGAGAAATGGATTCATACCTTTCCCAAGGGTATTAGCGCTAAGTGAAAATGCAGTTACCGCGTCCAGGATTTTCCTATGACTTTAACCATTACACCACGCGCTTCCATCGTAGGATGTGATATAAGATCACGAGTATGGGACATCCAGAGAGGGTCAGTAGTAATGAACCCGCGAGACTTTCTAACCATTACACCACGCGCCTTATTTATCCAATCTGTTTGCCACGAGTAGGATGTGACACAGGGTCACAAGTATGTGTCATCCAGCGAGAATCGAACTCGCCATTTAGTAGTAATTAATCTGCGAGTCTAGCTTGCTAACCATTACACCACTATGGGGCACACATTATCTCTTATTATAATGGAGATTGTGTGTTTTTCTGTTTGTAACCGAAACTATATTACTACTCAAATCACAATTCTCTTACGTTTTTACGTCATATTCTCCATGATTTTATTTTTATTTAAACCTCAATTATTGATAAAAATCCTTTTACATTATTAATACTGTTGGCCTTATCTACATACTAGTAACATGCAATTGTATTTATATATACAACAAAATAGCGGTTTACAGTGTGAACGGGAAGGCTAATTTGCATATTGATATTAAAAATTTGTTTTTAATGAATATGCACTTAGTATTATTGATTTCTAATTGTTTGGTTATATATTAATAAATATGAGCAAAAATCTCGGGGATAAATCTCTTAAAAAATCCATTAACAAGAAGAAATGACTGTAATTTTATTCTTCCTATTTTAACTAAATAGTTAAATTAGGAAAATTTAGCAATGAAAGGCGAGTGATGGAAGAGTAAGTTTCAGTTATTCTATTTTTCGATTATACCCTCTGTTTCAAATCTTTTTATCTGCATTCTTATTTAGTTTATTAGCCTTTCTAATTTAATATATTTTATTACATTAAAACTTAAATACTTGCACTCTACGGAGGGTGCATATATTTGCTAGTAAGTGTAAAGTATAATTCAACAAACAAAATTAAAATTGTCAAACAAAACAAGATAAGAGTACTATTTTTATGAGAATTTTCTTCCTGGGTGATTTCGTGACACTAGTTATTCAATAAATTCAATCATTGATAAAATAACTTTTATAAACTGTTATGGGTGTTTCAACTACACATTTGTAAAAACGTTGATGATATTGGAACTGGATTGTATTTTTTTTTCTAATGACATATCAACCTACATGGATTATTTAATGCCAAATCCATCTTTTTAGAAGAACAGTAGTGGTACTATTTAACCAAGAGCCGTGTTTAGACTTTGGTGTCTGTGGCACTTCTGGTTATGGGGCGCATGCGTTGCCTCGATATATAAATTAGGTAAACGAGAAAGAAAATGAGGAACATCTATGAGTCAGATTTTGAATTAAAATTGATTATTTAATGCCAATATCATCCTTGTAGAACAATAGTAATGCTATTATTTAACCTAGTCAGATTTAGACATTGGGGCCCGGGACAATTCTGGGTAGGCGGGGGTGGGGGCTCCAGTTGCCTAAATATAGAAATTAAATTATTTAATGCCCAAATCCATCCTCGAAGAAGAACAATAATGGTACTATTTAACCTAGTGTCGGATTTAGACCTTGGGGATCCGGAGCACTTTGGTTAGGGGATCCCTTATGTCGCCTCAATATAGAAATTAAATTAGGTACACGAGAAATAAAAAAAAAATTTTTTTTAAAGATTTCTAGGAGCCAGACTTTGAATCTCTCCCTTTCTGCATCGGTTCAGATGGGGTATTCTACCTCAACCCAAGGGTTCGTTTTACCCAACGTCTTACATTCAAAAATAGTACTAATTTTATAATCATTATAGGTTTTATAAAGGAAGTCTGTGTGCCCTTCTAGCAGGGGGTAACGTAGGGCAATTACCCTTTTTCCGCCGTGGTAAATCTGGTCCTAATTTAACCGATAACTGAATGATGGGGGTGTGGGGGGTGGGGCTCATACCTTTCCCAATTGTATTAGTTAGTTAGTTGGATTTTACGGAATGTCAACACTTGGGTTATTTCATGCCGAAGACGGTTTTGTTTTATACATTTTTGTTGGATATTCATTTTTTTAAACTCATTTTAAACAATTTTTAAACTGATTTTATGATCTATTTAACCCATAGATGGGACCCTAACATGTATTACCACCCCGGCTCAGAGTGAACCTGAGATTAATGGCACTAAGACACTAAGACCCTCGGACACCGCCTTCTAGCACATATATGATAAAAAGAGTTGAAGGGTTGATATAAGAGCAATACGATCGGGACCATCATATAGGTGCTATGGCTTGATGTGACCAGCCAATGGATCGGAGGAGGCCTCTCCGACCGACAGTCTAGTTTAAGTAAGGACCAAAGTAGAGTGTTGAATGTCATGAACTACTCAGTCACCATGATTCCATCCTTAAGCATCACGGGTCACCACCCACACCCGACATATAGAAATATCTAAAATCATGCATGAAATTGAATTACTAGATTAGAAGCCATTGAGAAATTACATTACAAGTGCTCTAATGTAGGCATTTACCCAACCCGTTCGCCACGGCTAGGATGTGACACAACGCCGCTATCATGGACATCCAGCGGGATCGAAGAAGCTATTCAGAATAATGGATCTGCGAGACTAGCTTTCTAACTATTACATCACGATAGGATTCCTTTATTTTACCCAACCCTTTCGGCACAAGCACAATGGGACACAAGGTCACAAGTATGTGGCAAGGTATACGACGATAACCATTACACAACAAACACCACGAAATAGTAGTTATTTATGTCGCATCCCACGTATGCGGATGGGACACAAGGTCTTTTCAATGTGGGACCACCCACGAGCCGAAGCTCATGGGATGACAGGTGCAAAAAATGCGTAAATCCCGTCGGCATCCCCCCCTCAAAGGGGCGCCTCGGGCACTGGGCAATAAACTCAGCCCTGTCCCTTTAAATCAAGGGGCAGGTGTTGCCTGGGGGATAGACCCCTGGGATCTACGCCGTTAATTACTTAACCGGTTCAAATATTATCCATGCTGAAGTGTTGAATAGTAATGGATCTGCGACACTAGCTTGCTAACACCACGATAGGATTCCCTTATTTACCCAACCCTCTCGACACAGGCACAATGTGACACAAGGTCACAAGTATGTGACAAGGTATACGACGATAACCATTACACCACAATTGCCTCCAAATAGTGTCTATAATGCGCTGTTGAATTGTACTAAAACTGACAATTCTTGGGAGATATTGTCATCAACTGTAAATACTACAACAATCTTTACTGGGCGTCCACTGATGATATATATATATTTACCAACCCCTCCGCACAAGCAGGATGTGACACAAGGTCAATTTCTTAAGTGGAGTTCAACAGGTTTGAATTCAGAGTTTTCCTTCTCCTAGACCGGTTGCCTAACCAAGGTTAAAGAGCCCGGTCTATCTACTATTTACCCATAGTTGGAGGGAGAATTGGATTCATACCTTTCCAAGGCGCTAAGTGAAAATGCAATTAGCACGTCCAGAATTTGAACTCGGGGCGACGAGCCCATTTCCCATGACTTTAATCATTACACAACACGCTTCCATACACAATGGTGTATGATATAATAGTTAGCAACTTAGTCTTACAAATACTTTAGAGTACTTGAACGTGAATCCCTATAAAATGAGAAAATAAGGAAGAGCATATGAAGAGTATAACAAAAAAATCTTAGTGACAAAACAGAACAGAAAGCTAATAAAAATAGATTAATACACAAACCGTGTCAAATCAGGACACTTCCTAGACTGGACAAGAGAGATATGGATATTGCTGGATCGACAAACTAAGAAGTTAATGATTATGCACATGATATGATGTCAACAGATAGAAGGAAAAAAAGACAGACTGTTACATGAATAGATAGTCTATCTGTCGTATAATGAAGTGTGGAAATATTTTAATTCAAGTTAGCAGTCAATTCGCAAGTAGTCATGAAAAATAACCAGTAATTTTATTGACAGCCTAAGACCCTTGTTTGACCTGGACGTGACGCTCTCATTCGTTTAGAAAATTGGCGGGAAAGGGCTTAATTTTAGACAGAGTGAAGTAGGCGATCGACTGGCGACTGGAAAACATATTCCTTGGGGGGAAATAAAAGACATTGAAGCTAAACTGAGTCTTTGTGTTCATTGATAAGGACAAGAAGTGGACACGCGGATTCAACCGATTTAGAAGAGACCAAAGTCAACGCAACAAGACAAAAGAAGCAGAGGAAGAACTCAACCCAATCCGACCAGCATAGAATATAGAAGAAACAAAGATCTTTAAAAAAGATAGGTATAATAATAATAATAATAATAATAATAATAATAATAATAATAATAATCACCCCATCCCAGCCAGGAGACCAGACCTAGTCAGGATTAACAAAAAAAAAAGAGAACGTGCCAACTGGTGGACTTTGCGGTTCCAGCAGATCACAGGGTGAAGTTGAAAGAAAACGAAAAGCTGAACAAATTCTTTGACCTTGCCAGAGAATTGAAAAAGCTGTGGAATATGAGGGTGAAAGTGATACCAATTGTAGTTGGTGCACTGGAACGGTCCCAAAAAGCCTGGAAGAAAGACTGGGGTACCTGGAAATAAGAGGAAAAATTGAGACCATCTAGACTACTGCATTGTTGCAATCGGATAGAATGCTCAGAAGGGTCCTGGAGACCTGAGGAGACTTGTTGTCACTCAGACCTCAGTGAAATACCATCAGCTAACGCTGATGTGAAAAACTCAAAAGGAGTGAAAATAATAATAATAATAATAATAATAATAATAATAATAATAATAATAATAATAATAATAATAATAAGCTAATGCTGATGTGAAAACTCAAAAGGAGAAATTAATAATGATAATAATATATAAGATGAGGACTCCTCAGTATCAAACAAGCGACTATAATAGAACTTGCAAAATACACACGACAGAACAGAAAAACGTATAGAAAGCGCTCGTAATAGAAGATTTATAGCAGTTTCTACAACTAAAACAAAGAAAGAGTAAAGTATCAAGAGAAGAAAAATAATTAAGAAAATCAAATAAAAAAAATATTGTATGAGCACATGGATCAGGATTTTACAAAAACTCTACGAGCACATGAATCAAGTTTTCAAAAAGAAACTGTTCGAGCACATTAATTAGGTTAAAATATATTGTATGAGCTCATGGACCAGGTTAAACAAAACTGTACGATTATATGAATCAGGTTTTAAAAATATTGTACGAGTACATCCATTAGGATTTTAAAAATTGTACGAGCAATTGAATCAAGTTAAAAAATGTACGAGCACATGAATCAGGTTTTGTTTTTATTGTACAAGCACATGAATCAGGTTTTTTAAAAACTGTACATGCACTTGGATGAGATTTTTAATAAATGTACGAGAAAATGAATCAGGTTAAAAAAAATACTGTACAAGCACATGAATCCGGTTCTAGACAAACTGTACGAGTCCATAAAAAATAGTTGTGCCATTATATTGGTGAGTAAAGGGGGAAAGAAAACTACTCGGACGTTATCTGAAAAGTGAAGAATCTTTGGAGTTAAGATTGTATCAATGATTGGCGTAATTGGAACCATGCCATAAACACTGGAGGCGAAATTGAAGGAATTGGAGATTTGAGTCTGGGTTGAGACGGTTCAGATTATGGCAGTGCTAGTGTCTACAAAAAATACAGAGGAAGGTTCTGCTAGAGATTTGAGGAAATTTGGTATTTAGTCCTTTGTGACAACCGCTAAACAAACACTAAATATGAGCATGAAAAAGCATGAATATTGACACATTACGAAATATATATATATATATATATATATATATATATATCGAACAAGATGGCTTGGGCATAGCTACGGTTCAGTTTGATTTATTTCTTTAACGGCATATCAACTCGCTATGGGTTATTTAATGCCAAAATCTGATTCATTTGTGCAGTGACTGGGGGAGGGGCAAAAATTAGGCCCAGCACTCCCTCCAGTGGTCAATAAATGTTAATTCAGTTGTTTACAAGCTTCACCTACCCACCTATTTTCATAGTTCAGATAAAGTGGAAAAATTTAAGCAATATATATCCATGTTATATCAACGTAAAGACTTTGGGATTAAGGTGATTTTGAGCCCCCTGAAGCTGCGCCACCTATTAGCTGCCCCTCCCTGACCTCCCCCCTTTCTTTCACCACTGCATTTGCAGACTTTGAAATACAGACGGGGCACTTAATCCCGGCTAAAAGACCAAACCAGAAAAGAACTTGTCATTTCGTGGGTTTTGCCATCCCGGCGGATCCACAGAGGGAAAATGAAAGAAAACGAAAAGAAAGACATACTTAGACCTGGCCAGAGAACTGAAAAAACTGTGGAACATGAATGTAAAGGTCGTACCAATTATAGTCAGTGCCTTTGGAACGGTCTTTAAGGTTTGGAAAAGAGTTTGGGGGAATTGGAATTCAGAGGAAGAATCGAGATCATCCAAACAACAACATTGTTAAGATCGGCTAGAATACACAGAAAAGTCCTGGAGACCGAAGAGATTTGCTGTCACCCAGCCTCCAGTGAATGGCCACCAACTGACACCGGTGGGATAAAATCTCAATCCGCCTCACGGTAAACCTAAGAGTAATGGCAATGAAGGGTTACTCCACACTCCCCAGAGCTCCAGAATTGAAACATCACCACTAGATACAGTTTAACGCAGGACACTAAGGCACTCACCCACAGCCTTCCAGTACATATATCATAAATATGGCTAGGTTCCCATAAGAAGAATATGGTCGAGACAATCATATAGATGCTAGGGCTTGACGTGACCAACTGATTAATCAAAGGGGCCTTCGACGACCCGTCTAACCAAAGTAAGGACCAAAGTGGAGTGTTGCATGTCATGGAATGCCAAGCTATCAGGATTCCGTTCTTAAGCCGCTACCCATGGCCAATAGGTGATCCTATTGAGGAGGGGGTTTACCCCTCTGCAGAGGTGTAGTCATTGTATTCTATTATCTCAGCCGACAAAGGCGGCGGACGTTCCATTCAGCATAAAAGTTCATGCATAAACAGCGCAATAAATAAACAATAAAACAAAGAAAGAAACAAAAGAAAAAGAAGGTATCTCATAAAGAAAGACAAAAAAAAGAAAGAAACACAGAAAGAAACACAGACAAACAGAAAAAAAGAAAAAAGGAAACAATGAAAGACAAAAAGTAACAAACAAATAAAGAAAGAAAACACCGAAAGAAACAAAGACAAAAACAAATAATTTTAAAAAAGAAGCAAACAAACAAACAAAAACAGAAAGAAAAAATGAAAGAAAGAAAGAATGAAAGAAAGAAAAAGAAGAAAGAAGAAGGAAAGAATGAAAAAAGAAAGAAAAATGAAAGAAAGAAAGAAAAAAAAAAGAAAGAAAGAAAGAAAGAAAAAAAGAAAGAAAGAAAAAAGAAAGAAAGAAAGAAAGAAAGATAGAACGAAATAGAAATAACAATTTTACATCTACCCCCACTGGTACCACCTGTTGGCCATGAGTGGCAACCCGTGATGCTTAAGGATGGATTCCTTGTGACTGGGCTGTCCCTGACATGCAACTCTTCACTTTGGCCTTTAGGTTAGAGGTAGTCAGAGAAACCCCTCCGATCAATTGGCTGGTCATGTCAAGCCCTATCACGTACATGATTGTCACAACCCTATTATCCTTATGGCAATCCCAACCCTTTTTATCACATATTTGCTACGAGGCAGTGTCTGAGGGTTTTAGTGTCCTGGGTATGTCGTTATACTGCATCTAGTGGTGAGGTTCCATTTCTGGAGCTCTGGGGATGTGGAGTGTCCCTTTATCGCCATTACTCTCCACTTCCGGATTAATATCCTTGGGAAAAGTATGGACCCCTTATTCCCCAGCTATGGGTTAAATTGTATCATTACTGTTCTTCTACAAGGACGGATCTGGTATTAAATAATGGTTGCTGATGACCTCGCACTTCTTGCAGATACACCGGTCCCGACTGAGTCACTGCTACATAGCTTAGAGGAGGCTGCAAAGAATATCGGCCTCTATGTGAACTCCGATAAAACCAAGTTCATGAGTTTTAAAAAGAAAGGAAACATCTCCACACTCGACGGTAAGCCTCTAAAGCCAATAGAACAATTCACATACCTAGGTAGTAATATCTCATCCACAGAAAGCGACGTTAATACACGAATAGGAAAGGCAGGGTCGGCCACAAACAAATTATCAGTCATTGGAAATCCGATCTCACTGACAATTCTTCCAGGCTGTGGTTATATCAGTGTTGCTGTATGGCTGCACCACTTGGACCCTAACGAGGCGCATTGAGAATAAGCTAGATGGGAGCTGTACAAGAATGCTGCGAGCAGTCTTGAACAAGTCATCCATAAGGAAGCAGCTGTACGGCCACCTGCTCCCCTCCCATCTCACAAACCATCCGAGTGAGACGGACAAGGCATGCAGGACACTGCTAGAGAAGCAAGGACGAGCTCATAAGCGACGTTCTCCTGTGGAAGCCAACACATAGACATGCAAACGTGGGTCGCCCAGCAAGGACCTACATTGACCAACTATGTGAGGATGTTGGTTGCTGCGCAGAAGACCTCCCAGGGGCAATGAATGATAGGGAGGATGGTGAGAGATTGTCATGGATATCCGTGCTGCTTGCGCGACATGATGATGATGATGATGATGATGATGATGCCATTAAATAAAGAAACTAAATCGACATTAAAACGAACAGGTGCGTATTCTAACACTGGTGGAAGAGTTTGGTTTGGTTGGGTTTGTTTTACGGCATATCAAGCTCAGTGGGTCATTTAATGCCGATAAAGTTTAAAATAAATCAATTCTTAATGGATAATACAATTTTTTATAAATACATTTTTCTATTGATCGTCTAGCGTAAGTAAGGTTCTAAGTGGAGTGTTGCAGGTCATGAACTGCTCATCCACCAAGACTCCGTCCTTAAGCATCACGGGTCGCCACCCACGGCCAACAGGTGGCCCCATTTGGGGGAATCTTACCCCTCTACAGAGGTGCAGTCGGTGAATTCTAACGCCCCAGCCGACAGGGCGGTGGTGGGGGAGTGAAAAAATACTTATTTTCCTTTTTTGATATCATTTTCTTTTTTCCAAAAATTACCTGACTGTCAGGCTTGGCTGTCGTTTCTGATGGAGCTCCCGATTGACGCTACTGCCAAATGTTAAGTTCGTGCAGTTATTCGATTATTGACTGAATCGACTGCCAATTAACGTAAGTGTATGGCGAGGCGTGCATGGATGTCAAAACCATCCGCAAGTGATGTAAGGAGTTTGAAATGACGATGTAGTTCAATGCTTTCTCAATGATATGGCGGTGAGCAGGTATGACGTGGGCATATAAAAACTGCCACAGTGCCTACAAAAATATAGCGACCTAAATGACGATTAAGTATAAAAATCGACACACGTTGAAACTTTTAAATGATGAAACATCATTGAAAATAAACAATAAACATTTCTGTGATTTCTAATATTTTGGAGGCCTTACCTTTGGATTACCCTCGCATACATTATATATAAAAAATGTTTTTTTATTACACAATCAACACTTGTCATTATTAATATTACGAAATATTCGTTGTAGTGCAAAATATAAATATTATGACAATGTTCTAAAATAAACAAACATCCAAAAATATTAATATATATTTATATATATATATATATTATAACCTGGTATGAATTGAAAATATTTCAGAAAATAACTTTTGTTTTTCTTTAATCCATATATTACATATATAACAAGAATATACATGTGTGTGTTTGTCTGTTTATAAAACTATATATACATTTATATTATTTATATGTATGCCTTTATATTATTAATAGAAATTCCTAATCGGAAAATATTGATTGAATTGATCTAATCTTATAAATATCAAATATTTTGAAGAAGACTACCTTTTTGATACTTAAATTTAATTTTTTCAAATATTATTTTATTTATTTTGTATTTAAAATTAGTAAATAAAATCAGGAAAAAACTCTTGGTCGAAAACGTGTCTTTCAACAAAAATTTTTATCTATTCGATAATTTTAAACTTTATCTAAATTTACAAAATAGCGAAAATGACGATTAAGGAAATTTTAGATGAAGTGAAGGAAGAGTAAGTTTTAGTTGTTCTATTTTTCGATTATACCATCTCTGTTCAAAAATCTTTTTATCTGCATTCTTATTAGTTTCATTAGCCTTTCTGATTTAATATAATATTTTATTCCATTAAAACTTAAATACTTCCACCCGGAGGTGCATATATTTGCTAGTTTACTTAAATATTTGCTATTATAACTTATTAAACCTAGAGAAATAATCGCATGTGTTTTACCAAATCAAAATTTGTGTTCAATAAAGTCAGTTTAGATGAAGTCTTCAGAACCACACGAGTGATAATAATGTGGGATATAAAAATATTTCGGGTTTTTTTTTGTTTTTTGGGGGGGGGTAGGCCCGTCGTATAACGTTTACCTTCGTTTGAAATGGACACGGCTAGACAAGTTCATATCCTGGTCGAGGCTGTTTGCATTTCACATAGCGCCAATACCCTGACCTTGTGTCACATCCTGCTCGTGTGGAGGGGTTGGGTAAATGCATATAAATAATTAGTTGTTTCTGGGATTTCTAAATATTTTGGAGGCCTTAAATTTTGGATTCCCCTCGAACAGAGAAATGAAATCTATAATTAGAACAATTCTAAAAAGAATTAATACGTTTACGTAAATATTTAAGCTAGGGCCGGCTTAGCTCAGTCGGTAGAGCGTTCGGCTAGGTAATCGCAAGGTTCCTGGTTCGATACCAGCCCTCGCCAACTCAGCGTATGAGTAGCACAAGGATCTGTGTGGTAAAGTAAGGATGGTAGGAGTGGCGCTCCACATCAGACGCTAAAAATAATCTCTTTGGTCTAGTGAAAAGGGGATATACTCGCTCGCTGTCTGGCTGATACCGACATTAGGCCGCCCCGATGACTTTACTTTTTTTTACGTAAATATTTGCTTTTCTAACTTATTAACCACTGTTAGAAATACATCACATGGGCTTTTCTTATCAAAGTTTGTGTTTGATAAAAGTCTGTAGAGATGATATATTTAGAATCACAGGAGAGATGAATGTGAGATATAGGAATAATTTTGTGTCGTTTCTGTGTCGTTTCTAAATATTCCAATATTTCTTTAAATAAATAAATAAAAATTAGTGAAATAGATCACTAATCAGGACTGAGCCTATTCTAGTAGTGACCAAGGGCTCTTTAGACCAGTGAAATAGATCACTAATTAGGACTGAGCCTATTCTAGTAGTGACCACCCCAAGCGGAGTTTAACAGGTTTGAATTCAGAGTGTTCCTTCTGCTAGACTGGTTGCCTAACCAATGTTAAAGAGTCCAGTCTGTCTACTACTGGAGGGAGTAGTTGGATTCATACCTCCCTAAGGGTATTAGCGCTATCTGAACTGTAGCTTCGTTCAGGTTTAGAACTCGGGTCGACGCGTCCATTTCCTACGACTCTAACCATTACACCACAGTCTCCAAAATATATAATGATGTTTCAAAAATGAAGTTAATAGTTGGAACACTTCCAAAAAAAAATTAATACGTTTATCTAAATATTTGCTGTTCTAATTTATTAACCACAGATAGAAATACATCGTATGCATTTTTCCAAATCAAAGTTTGTGTTCGATAAAAGTAAGCCGTCAACTTGAGTTGACAGCTTACATTTAAGCGAGTCTAATCTAGTATTTTACTTAGACAGCCTCCCAAATCGAAAGCACTTTATGGACGCTCTTGGCGGTTTTAAATCCATTCGTTGATCGTTGTAGATAATGCACATAACTTAGCTAGATAATAGTTTGATTTACTTAGCATACTGTTTAATAGTCGTGTTTTAAAACTATTCCCATGAGTTCATTTTATCCCCAGGGTATATTCAGTATGAGAAAAATACCATGTTAGATTTATTGTAAGTAATCTTGGCTCAAAGTTTAAATTAAAGCTGTTCTTGTTATATGGTGGCTTATACTTTTAAAATCTCATTATCAACTATTAGCGGGCATTTTCAGTGTTTTACCATTCTTTTTTCCGTTGACATGTCTATTATTTAGTACTTTTGTTTTCACACTGGTTAGAAGCTCGAGATCATGCGACAGCATCTCTACTGGGTATTTCCGAACTCTCCACAGTATTATCGCTGTTTGTTTTCCAAAAAAAAATTATTTCCCCCTCAAGGTAGCATTTGACACAAGGTCACACGTATGGAGCATCCAGAAAGGATCAAAATCGATTTGCGAGACTAGCTTACTAACCTTTATACCACAATAGGAATAATACTATTGGCTTATACTTTAAAAGGGCCCGTTTAGCTCAGTCAGTAGAGCGTTCGATTAGGAACCACATGTTTCCGGGTTCGATACCGGCCCTCGCCAACTCAGCGTATGAGTAGCACAGGGATCTGTGCGGTAAAGTGACAAGCTGATGGTAGGTGTGGAGCTTCACTTCAGATACCAAAACAATCTCCTTGGTCTAGCGGTAGTGAAAAGGGGATAAACTCCCTCGCTGTCTGGCTGATACCGACTTTAGGCCACCCCGACGACTTTATACTTTAAAAAATCTCGTTATCGTCTATTAGCGGGCATTTTCTATGTTTTATCATTCTTTTTTCCGTTGATATGTCTTTTATTTAGTAATTATGTTTTCACACTGGTTAGTAACTGAAGATCAAGTGGCAGCAGGTCTACTTAGTATTTCAGAACTGTCCGCTGTATTATGTTGTTGTTACAATGTTTTCAGTTCTTCCTAATATTTCTCATTTTATATAATCTTTTTGATCAGGCGCTTCAGGACTTTTCCAAGCACGCTTATAATGATGAGTACAATGGTTACATTCATATTCCACAGTTGTCTAGTTCTCTAACAAGATCCACATATCTATTTTTTATTTTTTATTCTGTAGTTTGTTGAAACAATGACATCCACTAATATGCCAGATGTGTGTGTGTGTGTGTCTATCTGTCTGTCTGTCTGTCTGTGCATGTCTGTGTATTTGTCTGTGTGTGTGTGTCTATGTGTGTCTGTATTTGCAATGACTAGTTCAGATCTCCTGACCTGGATTGAATGATTTATTTGAAGTTCACTTTTTTTCAAAATTCTCTATGAAACAGGTTCTGGTTTGTGCATATCCTCAGCCCTCTCAGGTGGGACTTTAGAATACACCGACTGCACTTCTACACCCCCGCAATTGGGCCACTAAGTGGCAAACCGTGATGCTTAAGGACGGAATCCTCGTAGATGAGCAGTCCCTGACATGTAACACTCCACTTAGGCCCCCTCCGACCACTCGGCTGGTCATGTCAAACCCAAGCACCTATATTTGCTCTTATTGCAAGCCCCAACCCTTTTTCTATTTAACCCATAGATGGAACCTTTACAGTTACTACTGCTCCGGGTCAGAGTAACCTGGGAGTAATGGCGATGAAGGGCAATAGGTTTGGGATAAGCATATAAGTGCTAGGGCTTGACGTGACCAGCTGATTGATCAGAAGGGGCCTTTCCGACCGACCGTCAAGCCTAAGTAAGGACCAAAGTGGAGTGTTGCATGTCATGGACTACTCAGCCACCATGGTTCCATCCTTAAGCATCACGGGTCACTACCTACGGCCAACAGGTGGTTCCATTGGGAAGTCTTACCTCTCTGCATAGGTGCAGTCGGTGTATTTTAAAGCACCAGCCGAGAGTGTTAAAAATTCCTGTCCGATCGCATTTATTCTAAGCTAATTTTCTA
>CM042137.1:155920304-155942804 GCA_023376005.1 Doryteuthis pealeii | reverse complement strand
CACACAATTATATATATATATATATATATATATATATATATATATATATGATATGATATGATATGATATGATATGGTCAATTTTCTCATCTTTTTTACTACAATATTCAATCAATTTAGATTTTCTTTAAGAATTTTACTTAATGAATCAATCAAGTATTGCAACTATGAGACATTTTTTCTTTTAATCTAAAATAATAAAAAAATCTTTACTTTCCCCTTATACACAATAAATGGCAATATTATGTTTGAATGTAATAACCAATTCTGAATACCAAATAATTAGTTAGAAATTGACAAACATAAGAAAAAAAACATTCATGTGCAATAATCGACTTGTTTTGTTTTTCTGAACATGAATTATTTTTCAGTTTTTGATACTTTTTTTTCGCACTACCATTTTTGTGAAATGAACCCATCTTCGTGTATTTGGTTCTTGACACATTCTTTCTATTTCTTTCTATCGATACATTCTTCTCTTTCTCCCATTAATATATATTGAATCTGGTCTTTTTAAAAATATATATGTATAAATATGCGTGTGCGCGCGCGCGCGTGTGTGTGTGTGTGTGTGTGTGTGCTATATATAATATTATATATATATATATATATATTATTATATGTATATATATATATTATATATTATATATATATATATTATAATATATTATATATATAATATAATATATATATATATATATATATATGTATGTGTGTGTGTATGTAATGTATATATGTGGTACATATACATGATATATATTATATATTTTAATATATATATATATATATATATATATTATATAAATTATATATATTATATATATATGCATATATATATATTATATATTATATATATTTTATATAATATATATATAATATACATATATGTGGTGTGTGTGTGTGTGTGTGTGTGTGTGTGTGTGTGAAGATTGTTGACATAGATTTGATATATATTATAGATATATATGTATATGATAATCGAATAATTTTAAAGTATCCTATTCACGACTTATTTTTGATATTTATATTTTTATTAACAGCACACACACACACACACACACACACACACATATATATATATATATAAAGTAAAACTTATTTATATATGTTGGAATGGCTTTACAATTATATATATATGTATATATAAATCATTTAATATAATATAGAATTAATACATTATATTACCATTTTTGCGTATAAAGTTAATAATTTTTCTTCTAGTTTAAAAGAAAAGAACTTGAAAATTTGAATTGATTTTGATTTAAATCAATTTTAAATTTATATATATATTTATAAAGTGTTGTCATGGGTCCAACGGGAGAAAATTAAATATTTTATAAAAATAGATTATGTTTTTAGAATTTTAAAAGAATTTTTTATCTTATATTTGCGACACGTGTTTCAGATCTTCTGATATCTTCTTATGTCAAATAAGTGTGAGTATGTATGTATCTGTGTGTGTGAGAGAGAAAGGGGATGATGAGGTTTTAAAAATGGTTTCTTATACACATAAACTTTCTCTGACATTTGGCACTTTATCTTGGATACTAGGTACTACCAAAAATACGTCATGTGATCAGTTTAGGTTATATTGAAAGAAGAAACGTAAATATTTTTGAACTTTTAAAAATAAATCTCGCAAAAATAATAACGAACATAAAGAGTTGTTACAAAGAAAAACAGGTAATTCAAAGATGAAATTATCCGATTGGGAAAAACTTACTCAGCGTTATTTTGAAAAATAAGTAAAACAGTCCGTTTATTTTATAACAGGGCCACTTTCTTTATTAATATGTTTAAGCAGAATTCTTTATTCATGGTTCTTTTACTAAAAAAAACAAAAAACTCCGTAGAGTAACTTATAAAAATCTCCTGATATAATTATTCAGACTCTTATCTTTATAGAAAAAAAAAAGTAAAAATCGTTTTTTTTACTTATAAACTCTTCGTTTAAAAATCAAATATATAAAAAAAAATGATTTGGCATTAAATAACCCACAGGGCTTGATATGCCATTAAACAAAATATCAAACCATAACCAACTAAATATGATGGAAATGATTATTACCTTGATGTACTGTAATATTTCTAAGATGTGCTCTTGATAAATATAAAGTCTATCGGGGTGGCCTATTGTTGGTTTCCACTGGACAGCGAGGGAGTCTATCCCCTTTTCACTTGCACTAGACCAGGAATATTGTTTTTCTAAGGTAAAGCGCCACACCTACCGTCAGCTCTCCACTTTACCACACAGATCAGATTACCAAAGCTGTGTTGCTTATGCACTGAGTTAGCGAGAACCGGTATCGATCCCAGAGCCTTGCGATTCCTAGGCGAATGCTCTACTGTCTGAGCTAAAACGTCCTCTTGTTACACTATTTTCTCACTCTCTTTCAGGTGTTTATTTAAAAGTTAAAATTTCATTAATTGCAATCAAACTTATTTCCCCAATTCTCGCCCTTATCCGCACTGTGGAGGGGAATAGGTCATTGTTCACATTCAGATAAACCTTACACGATGACAGCCCTATCGGCGGGGCTCTAGAATAAAAAAAAACCCCTGTTGGCCGTAGGTGAAGACCTGTGATCCTTAAGGACGGAATCCTGGTGTGTGAGCAGTCCATGACATCCAACACTCCACTTAGGCCCTTAGGTTAGACGGTCGGTTGGAAAGGCCTTCTCTGATCATTCGGCTGGTCACGTCAAGCCTTAGCACCTATATGCTTGCCCCAATAGAAAAATGTGTATAAAAAAATGAGTATCCATTAAGAATGACAACCCCGGTTTCGACCGGGGGGTCCAGTGGCTTCGGTACTGGACCGCATAAGTTAAGATTGTTGGTTCCAGGGGGCCATCCCCCCAGGCAACACCCGCCCCTTCGATTTAATGGGGCAGGGCTGGGCTTATTGCCCGGTGCCTTGATGGGGAATGCCGACGGGATCAACTCATTTTTTGTACCGGCTTCCCATGAGCTTCGGTTCGTGGGTGGTCCCACATTAATAGAGCCTTGTGCCTAACCCGAACACGTGGGGTACGAGGTAAATAATCATTAAGAATTAATTTATTTCAAAACTTTGTCGGCATTAAATGACCCTCCGTGGTTGATATGCCGTAAAATAAAACAAACAAACAAACTTTCTCGACGAGAATTAAATAATTTTACCTAATTAATCTTATGTGCTTTCAATCAATAGACCTTCGTCACTTTTGAAAAATTGGCATTTTTGTTTTAAAAAAGATATATTTTAAAATGTTAAAAAAGATATATTTTAAAATGTTTTAGTTGGGGTTTATTTACAAAGTAAATATAATGCTTAATTGCCCACTTACTGTCTGTACATTGTAGGAAATTGCAGGTTTTATCGTGGGTTCTATTTATAATATGAACATAATTCTAATCTGGACTCTTACTTTCCGTGCATTGTAAAAAATTACAGGTTTAATGGGGGTTCTATTTACAATGTAAATATAATGCTAAACTGGTCTCTTACTTTATGTACATCATACAACACTACAGGTTTTAAATTTCCGATTACTTCCAATGTTAAGCATGTGTTTTGAAATTATTTAAATTGATAAATGTTCGGTTAAGTTTATGTTTTGAAAAATTATTTATTCGTGAAGAAAAACAAAATTCGGTTTCAGAAATTATTTTTATTCAATAAGTTGGGGGGGTTTTTTTTTTAATCCAAAAGGTCCTTGTTCTTGGTATTATTCCGACTTCTCACCAAACCCAAATATACATGAAATTCATGTGTTACCATTCCTTCCCCAGTTTTTATTCTTTGCCCCCCCCCTACACACACACACACACTCAAAGAACCAAACCATGAAGATTAGTAGTTCCTATACCTATCTTCTAAACAATTTAGTTCATTCCTTTCCTATTGTTTTCTCATTATTTTCACATTATAAATAAAACCACCCGATATTGTCTGGTAGATAAGAAGATGAACCGGGAAAAAATTGTTACCAAGCTAAATTTGGTATTTTTTTGAAAGCATAGGGTATCCTCTATTGGAATTTTAAAACTTCTCCTTTTGACCCCCTGGGGAAACTTTTTATTAGGGGCAGGGCGTATGCAAACCAGATCTAATAACTATGATGTTAATATGGCCCTTGTTTCTGCATCGTCATCCGTATTGCCACACCTTTCTGTTCGGTCCATATGGGACAGAAAAAAAAAGATGAAAGAAAGTTTTTCAAAGTGTTGGTTTCCCGACAACAAACAAAGGCAATGTTTTGGAATTGAAGGTGTTTTGCAAACACGATAGAATTCTGGGATGATCTCAATTCAACATACAAGATTATCTAATACAACAAAGTTAAGGATCAGTCGATCTTTTGTCGAGATTAATAGGAATTAAGATGGCTGACTACAACAATTTTAGGTTCTACTGTTGATATCAGCAAATCTGATAAGTTTACTTTATTCTTATGTTACCTGGAGAAAAGACAGAAGATTGGTTTTGTTTTTTCAACATTCTTCTTCCAACAATAAAAAAAAAAACTTAATACTGTCAATGAGCTGTGTGTTATGGGCAAGAGTTGCGATGGAGCAAGCATAATGTCGGCTGATATATTTGGTCTCCAAACAAAGATTAGAAAAGTGCACTTCTTTATGCAAATTGAAATGAAATTGCAGAGGATGAAGGGAAAAGATCCCATGTTGGAATTGCAGAATTTGAATTCAGAGATTTTCTTCTCGTAAACTTGTTGCTTGACCAAAGTTAAAGAATTCAGTCCACAATACTATTTTACCCATATACTGAGAGCGATTATGATAGATTAATACGAGGGTAATCCCAAAAGTAGGTTCCCCCAAAGTACTGCGGACGCTGTGAAACTGTTTGTTTGTGACTCAAATCAGCAACCCTTGTATTTGTTGTGCATGTCGTGCAGGTTGTGCATGAATGTAAAAAAATGGCAAGAAGTGTATACATATAAAAAAATATGTCTGCAAGTGGTGTAAGGAGTTTGAAACGACGATGAGGTTCAACGCTTCCTCAGTGATATGGTAGCGAGATGGATGTCACCTTTCACCGTGAGAATATTTTTGTTACAACCATTCCCTATATCTAACGAATATGTGTACTGTACCTACCTAGATTTCACCGAAAGGATCTTCAGGATAACACTATTCCTATTCTTATCAGTATTATCCTGAAGATCATTTAGTAGAAACCTAGGTAGGTAGTGTCCGACTCAAATCAGCTTATATATATATATATATATATATATATATATATATATATATATATATATATACTTTGGTGTGGTACCAAGTTTCTTGGTACAAGGTGATTCTAGGCTGGTCCTAATTCTCTACCAGTAGTTTGTTGTAGAGTTCAGGTTCCGTATGAGAGCTCAATGTTTAATTGTAAACAGAGCAAAGTTATTTGTGAATAAAAAGGCCTTAAACACCATGGGTATCGTGGTTATGTACCATTTCCACTCGTGAGTATGCCCACGAGTGGAAATGGTCCATAACCACGATACCCATGGTGTTTAAGGCCGTTTTATTCACAAATATATATATATATATATATATATATATATATATATATATAATCCAAAGGTCCAGAGAAGAAATCTTCCTTACGACACAAGAGTTTTATTTTTAAAAAAACCTGTCGCAGTTTGAGAGCTCAATGTGTGCTCTTAATACTAGAGTCACAGAGCAAATATATAAGTAAAGAAATAACAAAAGACTTAGAGATTTAGCTTTATAGTCTATTTCAGGGAGCTTAGACAAAGTATCTAACTCTCCCGACTCATCAGATGCGAATGATGAATTCTTTATTACTTTAAAGGCATTTGAAAACAGATTCTTCTTTTTATTTTTTTATTTTTTTATTTTTTTTTAATTTTATAGTCCTGTGATTTGAATTCCACATGAAATCCTTGATGTTGCAAAAAAAATGTTATGTTGTAGTTTCACTTCCGCACAAAAAAATTCGGTCAACAAAAAATGTATTTGCCTAAGCTCCCTGAAATAGACTATATGCTAAATCTCTAAGTTTTTTGTTATTTCTTTACTTATATATGTATAAGTTTTGATGGCGTTGTAAACTTGGCTTGGTGAATGTTACACGCCTACGTGATCATCAGACCAAGAAACCTAGGCTTCACCTAATAGATATTCAGGTCATTATTAATTAATTAATTTTCAAAATTAGGTACGACTCCAATTAAGCACTTATTCTCCCAAAAATTATCGGCAAAAAGCCATTCCAAACAAACCGTGTTTACAACTTATCATATCGTCGTGTAATAAAAGTCACTAGAAGAGGAATATTAACCTACTCTAAACAAATCGTAAAATCTAAGAAGTCCGTTTGGTGTAGTTATGGGATCGGCCTGTCAGCTTGGCAGTCCGGTTTCAAATCACGCACAGGGCGGTCTTCCGATCTATAGCTCTGCTGATGAGGCCTAATAGGCCGAAATGTACATACAGAGATTGATTTTTCTCGGTTTGTTTAGCCATACATTTAAATAGGTATTCCCGCCTAATTCATTATAATTAATTAATTTTCAAAATTAGGTACGACTCCAATTAAGCACTTATTCTCCCATATATATATATATATATATATATATATAATAATATATAATATTATTATAATGGAGATTGTGGGTTTGTCTGTCTGTAACCGAAACTATATTACTATACAAGTTACAATTCCCTTTGTTATTTACATCATATTCTCCACGATTTTATTTTTATTTAAACCTCAATTATTAATAAAATTGTTTTACATCATTAAGATTGTTGACCATATCTACATACTAATAACATACAATTGTATTTATATATTCAACAAAATAGCGGTTTATAGTGTGAATGGGAAGGCTAATTTGCATATTGATCTTAAAAAATTGATTTTAATAAATATATGCTTAGTATTATTGATTTCTAATTGTTTGGTTTTATCTTATTGAATATGAGCAAAAATCTTAAAAGAAACCCATTAACAAGAAGAAATAACTGTAATATTATTATTTACTTCCTATTTTAACTAAATAGTTAAATTAGAAAGATTTACCAATGAAAGACGGGAGTAATGGAAAATGATGGAAGAGTTAGTTTCAAAGCTGTTCTATTTTTCGATTATACCCCTCTGTTCCAAATCTTTTTATCTGCATTCTTATTCAGTTTCATTAGCCTTTCTAATTTAATATGATATTTTATTACATTAGAACTTAAATACTTGCACCCAGGGGGTGCATATATTTGCTAGTATATATAAAACATAATGTGAGTTGAATACTACCTACCTAGGTTTCTCCAAAAGGATATTAACACTATTCTATTATTATCAATATTATATATATATATATTACGCTGTATAATTAAAAAAATCTAATATTTTCTAGACTTTCCAGTTGTATATGTAATTATTTTACCTCTTAAAAAAATATGTAGTGGTGACAAGACTTTCGGACCATGCTGTATAATAAAAAAATCTAATATTTTCTCGATTTTTAAGGCATTTATTTCAAGTTTCATCCCAAATATCTTTGATTTATTAATAAAAGCACACAAGTGCCAAAGTGAATGAGAATGGTGAAAGTTAAAGGAGTAGAAAATACTTAAAAGCCCTTGTGTATTTTCAGTTGAAATGAGGCTTGCTAATACCGTAAGCATCGTCAAACCATTAGAGAGAACAGGAACTTTGAAGCCCCCTGGGTACTAACACATTTTGAGCCTATTGGGCCCCATCGTTTCTATACTTTTGGAGAGAGAGAGAGAGAGAGACACACACACACACACACATAGCTCAGTCGGTAGAGTACTTGCCTCGGTGGGGAGCTGACGGTAGGTGTGGCGATCCACCTCAGCAAAAATACTCCCTCTGGTCTAGCACTAGCGAAAAGGAGATAGACTCCCTCGCTGTCTGGCTGATACCGACAATTGGCCATTCCGCCAACTGTACTCCACAGACTCGTGTTTCGAGGTATCACCTCTCATCAGTGTGGTTATACTGTTTAACAGCTACCTCTGGCCGGATTCGAGACCCGACTGACTTTTCGTCAGCCCGATTCGTTAACCGCTCGACCATTTGGCAGCTGCCGTAAAGATGTGGTGTTTAAACTATTAAATGCATACATTTGTTCATACATTTTACGATCACCAGAGAGATCCAGTCTGTAAACAGACGATCATTGCCTTATGCTGGCAGTGAAGGTTAATTTAAGTGACCCCTAGAGAGCTCTCTCTCTCTCTCTCTCTATATATATATATATATATATATATATGTGTGTGTGTGTGTGTGTGTGTGGGTAATTGGGCAGCATTCTTTCATTTATACATGTAGAATTAAACAAAAGACACATCTCCTGTTTAACAATTTTATTCTTGATCTTTTCGAGTTTTCTGACCAACTTTTTAATATTTGGGTGGAATTCCTGGATAAGTCCACCAAAATTCAGATCCCGAGTACATTCGGCACTTCGAAGTGCCATCATCAGGGATGATGTGTTCCAGTTTGTTTTTGTTTATTTTTTTTTTGGGGGGGGGTTAAATTATATTAATGTGGAGGCTGGAAGGATAAAAATTGATGAGAAAGGTGTTATAGGCATTTTAAAATGTGTGTACTGCATTGGAAATTAATTTTGTTTAAGGATGGTTTGTATTGTTTTATGTATAGAGCTTCTAGTATTTGGAGTTTTTGTTTATTTTTTTCTTTGTGTGTATTTTCCGTTAGAATATTTCGGTAATTAGAGTGCGGGCATGAATGTAATTTTAGGTGTTGTGAAATGGAGCTATTATATGTTAAATGGAGGGTTAGACGACGTGACAATGTGGTTGAGGTGAATCCAATGTATGTATTTTCATTTCGTGGATGTTTACCGCCTACGTGATCATCAGACCAAGAAAGTGTTAATTACCAAGCCCCATTGACTCTGTGTCAACGTTATTAAAACCTTGATCTACATATATATATTTAACAACTCCTCCGCACGAGCAGGGTGTGACACAAGGTCAATTTCTTAAACGGAGTTCAACAGGTTTGAATTCAGAGTTTTCCTTCTCCTAGACTGATTACCTAACCATGGTTAAAGAACCCAGTCTGTTCTGCTATTTACCCATAGCTGGAGGGAGAGTAGGATTCATACCTTTCCCAAGGGTATTAGCGCTAAGTGAAATGCAATTACCACGTCCGGGATTTGAACTCAGGTCAACGAGTCCATTCACCATAACTTTAACCATTACACCACACGCTTCCTTGATCTACATATATGCTCTATCACCGATATTAAACATTTTTCTCGTCATAATTCAGTTTTAAGCGTTACACTTTCAAAATTATTTGATTTCGTATTTAAAAGAGAGAAAAAAAATGAAAACAGGCCAGACATAAGAGAGTTTGATGACTGATTAAATATAGTAAAATAGGATCCACCCACAACGTAACACGTGCTCTTCTTACTTTCAATATATTCTCATGGATTGCGTGTCTGGGCCATGTTACTGTTGTCGAGAGCAGAAAAGACTGCGTGTTCATCATCAACCAATTATGGCGCATCATTCTCAGTGGGAAATTTCTTAGCATGACTCATCTACAATAAGAGATCACATTTCCCTTCGTAAAATTGATTGTACAAAAGAATAGGTGGGTATAATCTGTTGAGGTAATTGTGTTCGACTATTGAAACACGTGGTTGGGCTCTTCTAATCTAGGCTGAAAGAGAAGAAGATATTTTGTCAAAAGAAAAAACAACAACAAAAAAAACATTCAGATAGAGAGAAGCAAAAATTTGTTTTCTTCATATTCCACAATTTATATGGAATGCCTGATTTGCAGAATTTTCAAGAGCGACTGCAATTTTTATTCTGCACTTCTTTATACAAAATTTGTCATTACGCACTTCCTTATACAATAATTGTTATTCTGCACTAATAGAATAACTATCATTATGCACTTCCTTATAGAATAAATGTCATTCTGCACTTTCTTATACAATAATTGTTATTCTGCACTTCTTTATATAATAATTGTCATTCTGCACTTCCTTATATAATTGCCATTCTGCACTTCCTTATATAATAATTGTCATTCTGCACTTCCTCATACAAATATTGTCATTCTATACTTCCTTATATAATAATTGCCATTCCTCACTTCCTTATACAATTATTGTCGCTCTGCACTTTCTTATGGGCACAGCTACACGAGTTCATATCCTGGACAAGGCTGTTTACATTTCACATGGAACTAATACCTTTGGGAAAGATATGCATCCAACTTTCTTCCCTACAGCTATAAGTAAATAGTAAGGATAGACTGAGATTATTAACCATAAGTAGATAGAGGTCAATATCATTGATAGAGCATATATATATATATATATATATATATATAGAGAGAGAGAGAGAGAGAGGGGGGGACATATATATAGAGAGAGCATATATATATATATATATATATATATATATATATATATATATATATATATATATATATAAAGGTTAGTGTGGCGAAAGATATAAATTCAACGCCGCTTGGTAACTGTCATTTTCTTTCCTATGCGATTTTCAAACTACCGACTTTAGGCCACCCCGTCGACTTTATATATATATATATATATATATATATATATATATATATATATATATATATATATATTATTATGGGATAATGTACTTGTCTGTCCTCTACAGACATCCGAAAGGTTTCCTGTAAAATTACTAATGTTGGTATGCATACATATTAGACAACATTATACATATATCTATATTCTATCCATATATAAAGGGCAGTTTGTGTGTATGTATGTCCGTCTATCTATACATATTTAAAGGCCAGTTGTGTGTATATGTATGCCCGGGGAAAACTTCGAAAATAAAACAATTAACGACAAAGTAAATATATATACACATTAAATATTACCAGGGCTTGGTTTTCGAGCAAAAATAATAAAGATTTGATTTATATTCGTAAAGATAATTAAAAAATAAAATGTGAATGATAATAGCATGGATTTTTTTTCATTTAATATTTTAGATAGTAGACATTAAGATTTCTTTTCAGAGTAGCTGGATCAATGCAAGGTCTATTTTTTTACATAGTGGTTTAAATGGGGCATCCCACGAGGATTCAACTGATAATTCAGTAATAATGGATCTGCAGGACTAACTTAGAAAAATCCCCCTCTACCCCGGCGACGCCGGGTAGCCGCTGCTAGTACATACATAGAGCCTAGTGGCTTAAACGCTGACCTGGGTCATTGTAGTAAGCGAGTTCTAACTCTAGCCGTGCTATTATGTGTCATATACTACCCGTGGCGAACGGGTTGGGTCAATAGAAAGAGGTCTTATCATTGTGTAATGGTTAGAAAGTTGGTATTGCAGATCCATTACTTCTGAAAATCGAGTTGATCCTCGTTAGATGTCCCTCACTGGCGACCTTTTGTCACATTCTACAAGTGACGTACAGGTCGGATAAGAAAGGGCGTCCCATCGGGTATAATGGTTAGCAAGTTAGTCTTACAGATCCATCACTACTGAATAATGAGTTCGCTCCTCATACTTGTGACCTAGTGTCATATCCTACCAAAATGACTTGATTCGTATTAAATGACGCGAAAAGGGTTGATATGCCGTAAAATAAAACAACCAAAGGTACTTCAGATGCAAAAACAACATCTTGGTCTAACGCTAGTGAAAATGGGATAGACTCCCTCGCTGTCTGTCTGATACTAACTTTAGGCCATCCCGACGACTTTTCTTTTACTTATAATTGATTTATTCTCCCTATTATTTCAATTTTTCGGACTATTGTCCTCATCTTTTTTGTGCTATGTCAAACACAACATTTCGTCCGCTGTATCCTTCGACCTTCTTCGAATGTTCCCTGTCAATCCGAGCAATGACCCAACCAGGGAAATCACTCTAGGCAACCCCAACTTACTTACCATAATAAAGATGAGGACACCAGTCCGAAAAATCAAAATAATACACATCAAGCCTAATCTCAAAAATTCAGACAAATTATTCTCAGTTTTTAATATATATATATATATATATATATATATATATATATATATATATATATATATATATACAGTATATATGAGTAACAGAGCAAAATTATATCAGTAAAAAATAACAGGAAGATTTAGATTTTTAGCATTATAGTCTATTTCGGGGAACCTAGAGAAATTGTCTAGTATATCATATCATCAGATGCAAAAATGCATCTGATGATGGGAGATACTAAACAATTTCTCTAGGTTCCCCGAAATAGACTATAAACCTAAAAATCTAAATCTTCCTGTTATTTTTTACTGATATATATATATATATATATATATATATATATATATATATATAATATGTGTGTGTGTGTGTGTGTGTGTGTGTGTGTGTGTGTGTTGAAAGGATAAATAAATAAAGGAAAGAAAATGTTGAATAAATAAGATTGATTTAATTTGAATTACCGACACGTGTTTTGGCCAGGAGTTTGTTCATGTACACATTATTCTATTTATTATTATTTTAAATATAAAATAAAACAATAATAATAATAATAATAATAATAATAATAATAATAATAATAATAATAATAATATTAAGCATACAAAGAAAAACCGGCCTTCAGGATAAAAATGTTTGCTATTTGAAGTTAAAACGGTCAAAATACAGAGAATTTTGAAGTGTTCAAAACAAGTGTTGATAACCTGACCGAAACACCTGTTGGTAACTCAAATTAAATCAATTTTATCAATTCAACATTTTCTTTCCTTTCAACATATCGTTGGATTCATTTCCATTTTTCAACTTACATATACACACACACACACACATATATATATATATATATATATATATATATATATATATATATATATATATATATAACAAAGGGGACATAAGATGTTGTTTTTCACTGAAAAGATAAAGGAATGCGTGTGTGTGTGACAAACATTAGATTATCTATAAAAATGTACCGAGCTTTCGAGCGGATGATAATACAGTGATATAGCAATAAATATACAATTAGTAGCAGGAGAGTGGTTTTATGACATTAAGATGGGTGAGAACTAAACCAGTTTAAGTCTCGGGGCTAAAAATGGGATCATTCTGTTTATGTGTGCTTAAAATGATTCAAGGTCGCTTAATGAATAACAATTGGAGAAAAGAAGGGACAGACAAGACAAAAGTAGTGAGGTTCAAAAGTAGAAAAATAGTCGTAACAGGTGTTAACGGGAGAAACAGACAAAAAAGGTTTTTAAAATGTATTACACACACACATACTTATATATATATGAGGTAAGTATAAAGGAAAAATGGACAAAAGAAATAACTCAAACAAGTAAATGTAGGAGATATATTTCGTTCCGCGTTAAGCGGGACTTCATTGGTCAGTTTATTAAAGCATAGTACATACATTCGTATTTATAGAAGAGAAAGTGAGTGGGTGTGGGTGAGTTTGGTGATGAATTCAGGAGGAAGGAAATAGTTTGTGAGGATTTGGCTGGTCAGAGGATATCTATCATGGAAAGTGGAGGGGGAAAGATATATATATATATATATATATATATATATATATATATATATATATTGTTTGGTTTGGTTTGGTTTGTTTTATTTTACGGCATATTAACCTCAGTGGGCCATTTAATGCCGACAAAGTCTTTAAATGTATTCATTCTTAAATGGATTCTCATTTTTTTTATAAACACATTTTCTATTTAACCCATAGATGGGACACTAAGAGGTACTACCACTTCGGGCCAGAGTGAACCAGGGAGCAATGGTGATGAAGGGGTGCTCTACATTCCCCAGACCTCCAGAATTAGAACCTCACCATCAGATAGAGTTTAACGTCATTCCCAGGACATGAAGACCCTCAACCACCGTCTTCTAGCACCCATATGATAAAAAGGGTTAGGGCTTGCCATAAGGGAATAGGGTTGGGGCAATCATATAGGTGCTAGGGCTTGACGTAACCAGCCGATTTATCGGAGGGGACCTCTCCGACCGCCCGTCTAGCCCCCAAAAAGCCCTCTGAATATACTCATCTACTAAGCCAAACAATAATGCCCCCGCCGCTTCCTCCACTCACAGACCCATCGCCCAACCCACCAACATACGCCACAAACAGCCCGACGACAAGTTAAACAAATTAGGAATACAAATAATTCAGACCACATCTGAAACCATCAAAAATCTAAATTTTCCAAACACACAAACACCCAAAACACTTCCAACGCAGGCATTTTCTCCATTCCATGTAATTGGGAGACCCAATGAAACCTAGACAAACGAATCTATGAACACAGAAGATCGATCAGAACAAGCGGCGTTCGAAACGCCCTTTTCTCGATTATGCTAGAATTCACTTTCAACTTCCCCCGATCATCATTTATCAAATCTGCTCACTGCAGAAATCTCCGTCGTAAGTGGGGAATAAGCGATCATTGTAAAATCGAAGACCATGAAATAAAGGTCTGGCTATTTACAATTAACATCTGCCATCGCAGAAATCATAATTCCGGATAACATCAAAACAGATAACCTATAAAAAAATATGTAAAAACAATACAAGAAATTAAAAATCACCGAGAAACAGTTAAAACTTCAAAAATCCTTGAAATACCACTCTTTCTTCTCCCATAGACTAACCCCCCAAACCTTGACGTGACCAGCCAATTGATCGGAGGGGGCCTCAATTCAGGGTCAAAGTGGCGTGTTACAGAAAGAAATTGGAAAAAAATATAAAAGTTCATTGTCCCCCGTGTAACTTTCAGAACGTTTTTCTGTTTTAAGTCTAGGTTTTGTTTGGTTTGGTTGTTTTGTTTTACGGCACATCAAATCTTTTCGGGTCATTTAATGCCGAATCAAGTTATTTTGATAAAAGTTTCTATGTTTCGATTTTTTAATATATTCATGGTGTACATTTCTGCGCATAATATAAAATGCAAACAGCTTCAACCAGGAGTTGAACTCTGTTCGCCGTTGTTGCAAACTCATTTTATATTAGACATATCTAGAAGCGTTTTGTATAGTATACCCGTAGATGTATACTTATATATTTAGTTTCTGTTTCGTTTTCTGATCTGGTTCTTATATTCTGTATCTTCTATCTTGGCTTGGGCTGGCTTTCTGGTCTTGGTAGTTGGCTTGGGTTACCTGTTGATTTGTTTGGGTTCTTAATCCTCACCTGGGATTTCTTGTCCTCTGTTCGTTTCTTAGGTCTTGATTAACAAAAACTAGACTTCGCTGTTTTACTTATAGCTTATATTTCATTCTATAAAACCCAGACTAAATCAAACGCACGCTGGAAATGGCTTTGTACGTCTGGCACGTCCAGTCACCCAGCCAAAACTGATTTTCCTAAACTAAATTTCTCACGGCTCTGGTGAATCAGAGCCGAGATCAAAATACAGGTCAAAATATGTATTTTTCCATGAAACCATTATTTTATGTTAAATTGGCCCATCATAACGTTTTTTTATGAACACAGTGACATTAAATTGCTAAATTGCTCTAATTTACAGAATTTATGTTAACTACACTACTGTGCATAATTAGTAGGTAAGTTATCAATTATGTAACAGCCGTGTCCATTCCCTACGGTGATAACAGATTTAGATATGTATGTAAATGAAACAAAGCAAAAATGTCCCATCATAACGTTTTTTTTTTATGAACACAGTGACATTAAATTGCTAAATTGCTCTAATTTACAGAATAAAGTTATTTCCAATCAAATTTTCAAATTAATGATAATAATGTGGTGTCCGTGCTTGTTCAATTATTTTAATTTCGTTAGATAGATAACTATTAACTGCTAATTACAGTCTACTTATTTATTTATCAAGATATTTTCAATTAGATATAATAATAAATCTCTGAATGTTGGATGTGGTTTAACATCGAGTTTCATGACCACTGAATGTGGCTTTTAAGCGAGTTTAGTAGAAAGAACTTAACATAAATTGACGAAAAGTACGTTTCTTGCAGTCACATATTGTCAACTACATGAACTTGTGCCCTCTTTATTTATACTGTAGATTATATATATATATATATATATATATATATATATATATGTGTGTGTGTGTGTGTGTGTGTGTGTGTGTGTGTGTGTGTGTTGTGTTAAACTCTACTGACGATTCTTGTTGGATGAGTTTTTGTTCGATCCTTTCTGTCTGGCCATCTTTTTAATGTCAGGGTGGAACCGGTGTAGCAATTCACCAAAGGTTTCTTCACGAGCGCTTTCGGTATGTCTATCTGCCATCTTCAGTGGTGAACCCGGTGGAATGTTTCGGTTGTCTCGCTTTTAAAACGAGCAGTAGCGTAGGAATTGGTAGTGGGAGGTGGTAATAATTGGTAGTGGGAGGTAGTAAGAATTGGTAGTGGGTTCAAACAAACAATAGCAGTATATATATATATATGTGTGTGTGTGTGTGTGTGTGTGTGTGTGTGTGTGGAGTCCACGTATACTTCTTTGTTTGTATATCTGATGAATCTAAGCCAAAGTGCCTAGTATGCACACACCTAATAACAGACTCCCCATTCACAATACTACACGTCAATATCAAGATCCAACCCCCTCAACTTACTTGTGACAGCGCAAATGTGCCCTACGGCGGATACATAAGAGAAACCAAACAGCCTTTAGACTCAGATTCTACAACCATAAATTAACCATTAGACAGGAATCCCAATACGCCCCAATAGCAAAACGTTTTAATAAGCCACAACACACATTAGACAACCTGAAATGCATCCTAATAGATCACAACTTTCCATCCACACAAAAACGCAAACATACTAAATCTAAGTAGATAGTCTGCTTCCGCACACACACACGCATGGGTTAAACACAGATCTAGGCAACTTAAATACCTACAAATATTTCAACCCCCCCCCAGTACCAACGATATGCATACCTGCATCCCCTCCCACTCCAGCCACTTCCAATCCAGCCAATGAAGAGAGCAGCGGATACAGCTGAACATCAAAGGCAGGCCGAGAAATGGACACCCCTGACCCATAAAAACACTAGTTACTACTGTAGCCAGCAAGTCTAATAAAAATCCTTGTAAAAGAAAAATGTAATTCTTTCAAAATATTGGAATAATAAATGGAACTCAGTACATAATATCCTATCAGTTTCTCATTTATTTTACACATCACTCATGCTTCGCATTAAAACCAAATATATATATATATATATATATATATATATATATATATATATAATTGTGTGTATAATGTTGACTCACATATATATATAACACATATATATAGATGTAATATATACACTGAAAATTATACTCATCACACACATATATATATATATATATATATATATATATATATATATGTATTGGTGGGTAGGGTTAGCCGTTTATGGGGGGATTGGGGTGTGTGGTAGTAGTGGTGGTGTTTTTTAGTTTGGTGTTTGAGTGTATTTTGAGGGCCTTTTTCTTGGCGTTGAAGATGAAATGTCTGAGGTATTTTATAGTCGTGAGGGAGTTCTCTCTCGACACCCTACTAATAAAATCCCAAGACAAACTCACCTATAAAGTCTACCGCAAGCCCACCAACAAAAATGACTATATACACTTCTACTCCCATCACAACAACAAGATTAAATCAGTTCTCATAATTGGTTTCTACCTAAGAGCACTACGCAGATGCATCCCTCAACACTTAGAAGATGAATACAAGCACAGAGAGAACTCCCTCACGACTCTAAAATTACCTCAGACATTTCATCTTCAACGCCAAGAAAAAGGCCCTCAAAATACACTGAAATGTGGTGGGGGTGACAGGTTAGCATTAGGAGCAGTTAATAAATAACTTGTTTTTTTTTTTACAAAATCTAAATGACAAAATATATATCATAAATACTAAGGTAAGGGAACACGTATGTAGTTTATACAGAATAAAACTGATATAAGAATTATAAACGAATGCATAGTTTTGTTATGAAGTCAGAAATCAGAGTCAAAATGTTGAACGTTTGCTTGACGCCTGTACACAACACGTACAGTGGCACATTAGTTACCACATGCCGTGGATTACTGAACATGGGGATCTACGATTTCTGATATTGAGAAGCTGATATCCCTGCACCAAGCACATCCACAACATTAATAATAACGGGGAAACAATGAACTATGTTACTATGGTTACTGGTGAGATGCTAATTTAGCCTTCCATATTACTGATACAGCTAAATCTGCTAAACTAATTGGTTTAAGAAATTAGGTTTTATTTGTGAAGTCTTCGTGTTTAATATTGTTGTTTTCAATTTGAAGCATACCAAAAAATAGTGTGTGTTCGCATGTGTGTATTAGTGGGGCACTAGGAATTCATAAAGAAGCCAAGGGGGCGCTAGCCTGAAAAAGTTTGGGGATCACTGATTTGAAACGTATCTTTCATTCATTTTACTAATTTCTATGAATATGTTATATTAATTCAGAATAGTATAAACAACTAAAAGTGGAAAAATATGAAAGAAAATACTCGTCAAAATTGATTTAAATAATAATTAACAATTTTTCATCTAAAAGCAAAAAATAAAGAAAATATGCCGTTAACACCACCAACAAATATGGCGTCGGCAAATCGGAGACGATAGTATGAAATGAATTATATAGGTGTGATTGCTCGTGTAGCTGAGTTCCTAAAGCAACTTAGATAGAGAACCAGGCTTCCCCTGAGGCAAAAGGTAACGCGAGTTCGAGTCTCACTTAGAGCTTATCTTTTATTAGTTTTTTTTTTCCGATTCGTGGTGTTCCATGATGTCGTAGAAATACAGATCGGTGTTGTTGGGTTGCTGGTTGGTTGGTTGGTTGGATTTTACGGTTTGGGTTATTTTATGCCCAACATATTTTTGTTTTATTCATTCTTGGTGGGTTTTCAATTATTTTTTTTTTTTTAAACACATTTTGGAAACGCATTTTTTCTCTATTTAACTCATAGACGGGTTAGGCTCAGAGTCGACCTAGGAGTAATGGCAATGAAGGAGCATCCCACACTCCCCAGAGCTCCAGAATTGGAACCTCACCCCTAAATGCAGTTTAATGCCATTCCCAGGACACCTCGTGAGTTGTAATAAAAAGCAACTAACATAAACATTTTTTTTAAATCAAAAAGATGAAAAAATTGATGAAATAATAAATAAAAGTAAAAATTAATTATGAAGAGAGACACATTTTCATCTAATATGTATAAGTATATTTTGGCAGTATTTTTACTTTTATGTAAGTTTTGTTGAACTCGGCAGACAATTCTTGTGTGATGAGTTTTTTTTTCAATCTTTTCTAATTGTCTGGCCATTTTTTATATTATGGTGGAATAGGTGTATGAATCCACCAAACATCCGTCAGACAAGAATTGTTCATCGAGTTCAACAAAACATGCGTCTAATATATATATATATATATATATATATAGAGAGAGAGAGAGAGAGAGAGAGAGAGAGAGGGGAGAGGGGAAGAGGGGAGGGAGAGAGAGATGCTCATAGGTACGCTTCCTGCGTAATTGACGCAGAAAAATCGTATCCATGCTACCCATGGATACGATTTTTCTGCGTCCTTTTAAATTTTTCTGCGTCAATGACGCAGGAAGCGTACCTCCAGTTAACTGTAAATAGATTTCAATATTTTTGTTCAATGGGTTACCAGGTAAGTTGATATTAGAATGATTTTAAGTTGGACATTTCTTCCAACAGCGGAAGAGCTTCATGCTCAATGTCATTGAACAGACTAATATAATTGGTAAATTGCGGTTATATATATATTTCTACCCACGGGTATCTGTGTATACCTATGGGTTTCATCAGACCGCTGACTTTATTGAAAATGGTAAACAGAAAATTCATGAGGTTTTATATATAATTTTCTGGAAATTCCTGAAAAGGAATCGGGCTTCAATTCCCTCTCATCGTTTTAGATGGTTGTGTTTATGACTGGGGAATTAGTTAACCAGGATTTTGTCCCCCTAGGGAACAAAACCACCCAGAGAGTCAATATCAACACCACCTGGTAAATGAATTCCCCAGTCACAAACACCACCACCCAAGACAAAATAAAAAGCAAATAAAAGAATAAAATAAAATCAAGGAGAATAATGAAAATAAACAGGCTGAAAACAAGTACCGTATTTGACGGCATATAGGACGCATTTTTTCCCCAAAATTTTGGCTCAAAAAATTATCCTGCGTCTTATACATCGTAGGTGAGGTTTGAGACTTCCCGTATACTATTATTATTATTATTATTATTATTATTATTATTTCCTGCTATTGAGATGTCTTGTGTATGCTTATTGTTTGCCTGTACTGCCAAATTGCTTTTATACAGCTATGTTTCTGTTTGTGTAATGCACAGCTAGACTGTTTTCAACAATATATGCTTAAATACACTAAAACCTTTTTTTCCTGGATCTGACCTGCTGAAATGGGGGTGCGTCTTATATGCCGTCAAATACGGTATATATAAAAGAATAAAAGATAACAGAATAAATATATATATAAATATGTTTTTATTAATCTCTCAATATATTTACATATAGACATGGTATTTACTTTTAACTTTTGATCCCAGCAATGGATAATAAATAGTACAACTACTGTTCTTTTACAAGGATTGATCTGGCATTAAATAACCCATGAAGGTTGATATGCCATTAAACAAACAAAAAAAAACAAATTTTAACTTTTGAAATCCCGAAAAACGCCAGATAGCCCTGCTATAAAATAATAAAACATCCTCTTAAATATATCCTTAAATGTTTATTTATCACGGGAGCTAAATACGATTTAAGAGTCTAATTTAACACAATATTTCTTATATACAAAACTGTTGGCTTCTCATACAGAAAAATATATATCGTTAGATAGAGTAAGTTTTCAGCTAAAAAAAACATTATTTTTCTTCATAGTGAACACCTTTAGTTTTTGTAGGTGCCGTTATAGCATGTGGCCTACCTTTTTTATTCTGTTATAGTATGTAGCCTACCCGGTTTGAATGTGTCCTACCTCAGTAAGAGTATATTTATAGATATAAGTAGTAGGCAATTTATTAAAACTAATTATTTTTCACATATATTTAATTTCAAGAAATGCAATTCAGTCATAAGCTGTATATAGTAATTAAGAATAATTAAAAAATAATTTATCCATAATTTACATGAATCAGAGATCTATTTAATTCTAAAATATTCTAAAATTCTGAAATAGGGTTAGGCATAGGGTTAGGGGTTAGGGACTAGGGTTAGAGTTAGCAATTATTATTATAACTTATAATATACTTTTTTATGGTAGGCCACATACTATAAGAGAGACATGATTTCGTAGGTCACATTGAAAAGGTTGGCCACAAACTTTATTGGTACCGTTTTGTATTTATACTGGCGACGAACAAAAGCTGAAAACTTGCTCTTTCCATCGATTTTAGTGCCGTCCTGTCGGCTGGGGCGTTAGAATGCACCGACTTCACCTCTGCAAAGGGGTAAGACTCCCCAAATCGGACCACCTTTTGGCCGTGGGTGGCGACCCGTAATGGATGAGTGCATGACACTCCACTTCGGCCTTACTTAGGTTAGACGGGCGGTCGGAGAAACCCCCTTCGATCAATCGGCTGGTCACGTCAAGCCCTAGCACCTATATGATTGCCCCATATATGGCAAAGCCCCAACCCTTTTTTATCATATGGATGCTAGAAGGCGGTGGCTGAGGGTCTACATGTCCTGGGAATGACGTTAAACTCTATTTGATGGTGAGGTTCCAGTTTTGGAGGTTTGGGGAATGTGGAGCACCTTTTCATCACCATTGCTCCCTGGTCCACTCTGACCCGGAGTGGTAGTACCTGTTAGGGTCCCATCTATGGGTTAAATAGAAAAATGTATTTATTTTTAAAAAATTGTGTATGCAAAGAATGAATTTATTTCAAAACTTTATCGGCATTAAATGACCCACTGAGGTTAATATGCTGTAAAACAAAACAAACCAAACCAAACCGATTTTAGTATCCGTAGTAATTCCAATAGAAATATAAAGGTTTTTGAATAATAAAAAGGCATTACTTCCAGAACGTTCCTCGTACTGTATCTATTGATTTGAATTTGCTTATACGTCTCTTTATTATTATTTTTTTAATCATTTTGAGACAATAGAATATAATGACAAAAGAAGAGGTCAGCAGTATTTATGAAACCACACCTTTATCGGCCGACAAAGACCTGCAGTAGCAATGACTTCAGTGACACAGAAAGATCTTTGCCTGATACAATGGAAAAATATCGGGGGTTCTGAAAATTCCGACCAGACGTCCATAATGCCGACCATCGTCACATAGAAGAAGACGAAAATCGATCACAACTCGAAAGAGACTCATTTCATTTTAATGGAGGAATTACTATTGGTTAGTTTAAAAGATAGAGAAGTAATCTAATACCAACAAAAAGAGAGACCCAGTCTCTACTGTATATTTAAAATTAATAACCTTTGTTCTTCTTTAAAAGATATATCTGT
>CM042137.1:155912804-155915304 GCA_023376005.1 Doryteuthis pealeii | reverse complement strand
GCTAGACTGTTTTCAACAATATAATGCTTAAATATACTTAAAAAACTTATTTTTCTGAATCTGACCTGCTGAAAATGGGGTGCGTCTTATATGCCCGTGCGACTTATATTCCCGTCAAAATACGGTATATATATATACTATTATATATATATAAATATATATATATATACGAACAGAAGTATCAGGTCAATGATTGGAACTAAAAGTAAATTTAGGAACACCTGGGATTAAGAGTGAGGGTGAAGAGAAGAGTAAATGAAATTAATTTAAACGATAAAAGAGCTAAAAGAATTCCCCCGTATTATAATATTCGTTTTTTAGGAATTGTTCTTTTTTGGTTTACGTTTTAAAATGTGTTTGATTTTTTTTAAATGTAACCCTAAACCTCGTGAGTGATTTGAAAACATTTTATTTTTCAAACGTCTAGTTTTTTGTACTTACTTATGAAGAACTTTGATGAGTTTCAACAAATTGATTGATTTTTAATTATTGAATTGTAACATTTAAGTCAGTAAGAATAAAAAAATTTGTTCTCTTCCTCATTATAAACATATTAATGTGTATGCGTGATTTTAATGCTCTTTCTGAGTTATAAGTCAAGACGTACATACACTTTTAACGCTTGGACTAACACTTTTACTATTCTGAGAATGTGTTTATACACATGAAATTCGAGTAACGGTAATAAGTTCCAAATCTTTTATATTTTTAGCTTTTAAACCTAACTCTGCTATTAAGCACTGAACACTCTTCTGTGCATACACTTTTTCTTAATTCACAGTCCAACATTATATTATATATATATATATATAAGGAAAAGGGGGTTGGAATGAATCCGAAAGAATGAGGTAAATATAAAGGAATGAAAGAACAAAACTCAGACAAAAATTGGTAGTCATAATTTCGCTGGAGTCTTGAACTCGGCTTCATCAGCTTTTATTGATCCTGTATGATCCCTGATGATTCAATAAAAGCTGATAAGCCGAGTTCAATATTCCAGCGAAAAATATACTACAATATTTTTTGTCTGAGTTTTGTTCTTTCATTCCCTTATATTTTATATATATATATATATATATATAAATATAAATAAATATTTAATATATATATCAATAAGGTGTGTCCAAAAAGTATCGAGATATTTTTGTAACTTTTTGACAGCACTTGTGTTTTCCCAAAAAAAAATTAACGTTCCATTCTTGTCATTTCTTAATCTTAGTAAATCAGCTTCAAACGTCGACACTTGTATGACAACACCGTGGTGTTCTTTGAAAAAAAAATTAATGTTCCATTCATTGTTCATGTTCCATCTTTGTAAAATTACGTTCAAACTCGGCACTTTTAATGACACAACCTTGTATTCTAAAAAAATTAACGTTCCATTCAATGTTTATTTGTTCTGGTAAAATACCAGCTTCAATCTCGATACGTTTGACACAAGCTTGTATATATGTTTTGTTCAACATAATGTCAACATTTTTCTTCCGCTTAAGGCGTCCCGTCCTGGTGCAATGGAAATAGCAAGGTAGTTTCTCGCAGAATCTATTGCTATGAAAAGCGAGTTCGATCTTCGCGGATGTCCAAATCCTACAGGTTGGCTAAAAATAAGTTCATTTTATTATATTCCATAAACCGTATTTGGCTTCTTTTTTTATTTGTTTGTAAGGGGGATTACTTAATAAATATAATGACTGTATTAGCCAAAGTGATTACACAAATATTGTAAACCTAATTGCGATATATAGAAGTTGAATCTCTAATTAACATGAATATCACGACCAGTTTTCCCCGTATGTTTTTTTATGATTTTGCTAATAAATTTATTCACACCAAAGATAATATTTTATATACCATACATACACGTACGCACACACACACACAGAAAATATTTATACAACCACGCACACACATACACACACACACCACGACACTCCCTCTCTTCTCCCTCTTCCTTCTCTCTCTCCACTCTCCTCTCTCTCTCTCTTCTCATCTCTCGTTCTCTCTCTCCACTCGCCAATTGTAATTGGTATAACATATTTAAGCTTACTAGCTCCACTTTTATTGTGTACAATCAATTAAACTGTCGTGACAATTTACACACACACACACAAACACACACACAAACACACAAACCTCTCCTCATCTATTATCTTATCTTAATACATTGTATGTCTGTCTGTCTGTCTGTCCTGTCTTAAAATAACAAGATGTCATTAAATAACCCACGGGGTTGAGTGCCGGTTAACCCAATCTTTCAAAATAACTTGAAAACACTGGTGTAAATGGTTATCGATGTACGAAATGGGACCCGGCGACTCCTGGATGAAGGCTGTTGCATTTCACTTTAGCACTACATACCCTTTTGTACTGGTAAGATCCAATTTATCTCACCCTCCATTTATGGTAAATGTAGGGCAGACTGAACTCTTTTAAGCCTTGGGTCTAGGAGAAGGAGATTCATATCTATTTTAAGTTCGCTTAGTAGATTGCAGAAGTACTA
>CM042137.1:155906814-155912794 GCA_023376005.1 Doryteuthis pealeii | reverse complement strand
CGCCCTTACACTGAAAAATTATACTCATCACACACATATATATTATATTAATAATATATTATATATATTTATATATAATATGTATGGTGGGTAGGGTTAGCCGTTTTCATGGGGATTGGGTGTGTGGTTAGTTGGTGTGTTTTAGTTTTGGTGTTTGATGTATTTTGAGGGGCCTTTTCTTGGCGTTGAAGATGAAATGTCTGAGGATTATAGTCGTGATGGAGTTCTCTTCTCGACACCCTTACTAAAAATCCCATGACAAAACTCACCTATAAAGTCTACCGCAAGCCCACCAACAAAAAATGATATAACACTTCTACTCCCATCACAACAACAAGAAAATTCAGATTCTCATAGAATGTTTCTACCTAAGAGCACTACGCAGATGCATCCTCAACACTATAGAAGATGAATTACAAGCACAGAGAGAAACTCCTCACACTCTAAATTTACCTCGACATTCATCTTCAACGCAAGAAAAGGCCTCAAAATACACTGAAATGTGGTGGGGTGACAGGTTAGCATTAGGAGCAGTTAATAAATAACTTTGGTTTTTTTTTTACAAAAATCTAAATGACAAAATATATATCATTAAATTACAAGGATAAGGAACACGTATGTTAGTTTACAGATAAAACTGATATAAGAATTATAAACGAATGCATAGTTTGTTATGAAGCAGAATCAGAGTTTCAAAATGTTTGAACGTTTTGCTTGACGCCTGTACACAAACGTTACGTGGCACATAGTTACCACATGCCGTGGATTTACTGAACATGGGGATCTACGATTTCTGATATTAGAACTGATATCCCTGCACAAGCACATCCAACATTAATAATAACGGGGGAAACAATAACTATGTTACTATGGTTACTGGTGAGATGCTAATTACCCTTCCATATTACTGATACAGCTAAGATCTGCTAAACTAATTTGGTTTTAAAGAAAATTAGGTTTTATTTGTGAAATCTTCGTGTTTTAATATTGTTGTTTTCAATTTGAAGCATACCAAAAAATAGTGTGTGTTCCGCAGTGTTGTATTAGTGGGCATCTAGGAATCATAAAGAAGCCAAGGGGGCTAGCCTGAAAAGTTTTGGGGGACACTGATTTTGAAACGTATCTTTTCATTCATTTTACTAATTTTCTATGAAATTGTATATTAATCAGAATAGGATAAACAACTAAAAGTGAAAAATATGAAAGAAAATACTCGTCAAAATTGATTTAAATAATAATTTAACAATTTTTCATCTAAAAGCCAAAAAATAAAGAAAATATTGCCGTTAACACCCACCAAACAAATATGGGCCGTCGGCAAATCGAGACGATTGTATGAAATGAATAATAGTGTGATTGCTCGTGTAGCTGAGTTCCTAAAGGCAAAACTTAGAAGAGAAACCAGGCTTTCCCCTGAGGCAAAGGTAACGCGAGTTCGAGTTCTCACTTAGAGCGTATCTTTTATTAGTTTTTTTTCCGATTCGTGGTGTTCATGATGTCGTAGAAATTACAGATCGTTGTTGTTAGGTTGTTGGTGGTTGGTTGGTTGGTTGGATTTTACGGTTTGGTTATTTATGCCCAAACAATATTTTTGTTTATTCATTCTTGGTGGGTTTTTCAATATTTTTTTTTAAGTCCATTTTAAACATATTTTGAAACGCATTTTTCTCTATTTAACTCATAACGGGTTAGGCTCAGAGTCGACCTAGGAGTAAATTGCAATGAAAGAGCATCCCACACTCCCAGAGCTTCCAGGAATTGAACCTCACCCCTAAATGCAGTTAATGCCATTCCCAGACACTCGTGAGTTGAATAAAAAGCAACTAAACATAAACATTAAAAAAAAAAAAAGATGAAAAAAATTGATGAAAATAAATAAAGTAAACATTAATTATTGAAGAGAAGACACATTTTTACTCTAATATGTATAAGTATATTTTTGGCAGATTTTTACTTTATGCATGTTTTGTTGAACTCGGCAGACAATTCTTGTGATGGTTTTTTTTCAATCTTTTCTAATTGTCTGGCCATTTTTATATAGGGTGAATAGGCTACTGAATCACCAAAAACATCTGTCAGACAATAAGTTTCATCGAGTTCAACAAAAACATGCCGCCTAATATATATATATATATATATATATATATATATATTATATAGAGAGAGAGAGAGAGAGGGGGTAGAGGAAAGATCTGGTACAGGTCGCTTCCTGCGTCATTGACGCAGAAAAAAATTAAAAGGACGCAGAAAAATCGTATCCATGTCTCCCAGTGTTTTCTTCCCGATTTCCCCCGATACGATTTTTCTGCGTCCTTTTAAATTTTTCTGCGTCAATGACGCAGGAAAGCGTACCTCCAGTACTGTAAATATATTTCAATATTTTGTTCAATGGGTTACCAGGTTAAGTTGATATTAGGATTGATTCTAAGTTACATTTCTTCAACAGCGGAATTTTTGAGTTGTTCAAATCCAAGTGAGGAGCTCCATGTTCAATATCATTGAAATACTAATATTAATTGTTTAAATGCGTATATTATATATTTTCTACCCACGGTATCTGTGTATACCTATGGGTTTCATCAGGCACCACTAAACTTTATTGAATATGGTCAACAGAAAATTTCATTGAGGTTTACTATACAATTTTCTGAAATTCCTTGAAAAGGAATCGGGCTTCAATTCCCCTCATTGTTTTAGTGGTTTGTGTTTATGACGGGGAATTAGTTAACCAGGATTTTGTCCCCCTAGAAACAAAACCACCCAGAGAGTCAATATCAAACACCACCTGGTAAATGAATTCCCCAGTCACAAACACCCACCCACCCAGACCAAATAAAAGCAAATAAAAGAATAAAATAAAATCAAGGAATAATGAAAAAAAAACAGGCTGAAAACAGTACCGTATTTGACGGGCATATAGGACGCAATTTTTTCCCAAAATTTTGGGCCTTCAAAAAATTATCCTGCGTCGTTATACATCGTAGGTGAGGTTTGAGGACTTCCCGTATACTATTATTATTATTATTATTATTATTATTATATTATTTCCTGCTATGAGATGTCTTGTGTATGCTTATGTTTTGCCTGTACTGCCAAATTGCTTTTATACAAAGCTATTATTTCTTGTTTTGTGTTAAGCACAAGCTAGACTGTTTTCAACCAATATAGCTTAAATTACACTAAAACCTTTTTTTCCTGGATCTGACCTGCTGAAATGGGGGGTGGGTCTTATATTGCCGTCAAATAAACGGTATATATAAAAGAATAAAAGATAACAGAATTAAATATATATATAAAATATGTTTTTATAATCTCTCAATTATATTTACATATAGACATGATATTTACTTTTAACTTTTTGGATCCCAGCTATGGATAATAAATAGTACAACTACTGTTCTTTTCAAGGAATGGATCTGGCATTAAATAACCCATGAAGTTGATATGCCATTTAAAAACAACAAAAAAAAAACAAATTTTTAAACTTTTGAATCCTGAAAAAGCCAGGTAGCCCTGTATAAAATAATAAAAACATCCTCTTAAATAATCCTAAATGTTTATTTATCCACGGGAGCTAAATTACGATTTAAGAGTCTAATTAACACAATATTTATATACAAAACTGTTGGACTTCTATACAGAAAAAATATATATCGTTAGATAGAGTAAGTTTTCAGCTAAAAAAAACTTATTTTTTCTTCATAGTTTGTAAAACCTTAATTTTGTAGGTTTGCCGTTATAGCAGTGGCCTACCTTTTTAGTCTGTTTATAGTATGTGGTTTACCCGGTTTAATGTGTCCTACTCAGTAAGAGTATATTTATAATATAAGTAGTGGCAATATTAAAACTAATTATTTTTCACATATATTTTAATTTCAAGAAATGCCATTCAGCATAAGCTGTTATAGTAATTAAGAATAATTAAAAAATAATTTATCCCATATTACCATGAACAAGATCTATTAATTCTTTAAAAATATTCTAAAATTCTGAAATAGGTTAGGCATAGGGTTTAGGGCATTAGGGCTAGGGTTAGGTTAGCAATATTATTATAAGCTTTAAATAAACTTTTTTGTAGGCCACATACTATAAAGAGACATGATTTCGTAGGGGTCACATTGAAAAGGTGCCAAAACTTTATTGGTACCGTTTTGTATTTATACTTGCGCGAACAAAAGCTGAAAACTTGCTCTTCATCGATTTTAGTTTGCCGTCGGTCGGCCGGGCGTTAGAATGCACCGACTTCACCTCTGCAGAGGGGTAAGACTCCCCAAAATCGGACCACCTTTTGGCCGTGGTGGCGACCCCGTAATGGACGAGTGCAACACTCCACTTCGCCCTTTACTTAGGTTAGACGGGGCGGTCGGAGAAAACCCCCTTTGATCAATCGGCATGGTCCGTCAAAGCCCCTAGCAACCTATAATGATTGCCCATTATTGGCAAGCCCAAACCCTTTTTATCATATGGGTTGCTAGAAGGCGGTGGCTGAGGCTACATTCCTGGGAATGACGTTAAACTCTATTTGAGGGAGGTTCCAGTTTTGCGGGTTTGGGGAATGTGGAGCACCTTTTCATCACCATTGCTCCCTGGTCCACTTGACCCGGAGTGTAGTACCTGTTAGGTCCCATCTATGGGTAAATAAGAAATGTATTTTATTTTAAAAAATTTGGTATGCAAAGAATGAATTTATTTCAAAACTTTATCGGCATTAAATGACCCACTTGAGTTAATATGCTGTAAAAACAAACCAAACCAACCAAACGATTTAGTATCCGTAGTAATTCCAATAGAAATATAAATTTTTGGAATAATAAAAAGACATACTTCCAGAACGTTCTCGTTACTGTATCTATTGATTTGAATTGCTTATACGCTCTTTATTATTATTTTTTAATCCCATATTTTGAGGACTATGAATATAGGCAAAAACAAGAGGTCAGCAGTTTATTTATGAAACGAAACCTTTATCGGGCCGACAGAGGGGACCTCACTAGTAATTGACTTTCAGTGACACAGAAAGATCTTCGGCCTATACAATGGAAAATGTCGGAGGTTTCTGGAAAATTCCACGACCAGACGTCCAGAATTGCTGACCATCGTCACATAGAAGAACAAAATCGGATCAACAACTCGAAAGAGACTCGTCTCACTTTAATGGAGAAATAAAGTTATTAGTTTAAAAGATATTAGAAGTAATCTAATACCAACAAAAAGAAGAGACCCAGTTCTTACTGTAATTTAAAATTAATTAAACCTTTGTTCTTCTTTAAAGATATATCTGTTAAACAATTTTAAACCTGAAAACTTATGAAATAGCAGAGGTGTTCACTAACTAGAATAGACTCAGTCCTAATTAGTGAACATTCTCCACACCATTAATAATTTGTTTGTGTTTTTTTTTTGTTTTTTTGTTTTTGTTTTTTTGTTTTTTGTTTTTTTGTTTTTTTTGTTGTTTTTTGTTGGTTTTTGTTTGGGGGTAAAAATGTGTGAAAATAAAAATCTTCTTATTCTTCTTCTTCTTCTTCTATAATATTTTACTACGGTGAACATTCATCGCGGTTCCTGGTACGATACATGAGCAGAATAGTGTTATATACCCCTTAACATCGGGTATATACCGTATTTACGCATATAAGACCGCACAGGGCATAAAGACGGCACCCCCATTTCAGCAGATCAGATTCAGGAAAATAAAGTTCTTATTGTATTAAGCATATATGTTGAAAACAGTCCTAGCATGTGCATTAACAAGCAGAAACATAGCTGTATTAAAAGCAACTTGGCAGTTTAGGAGGTAAAAGTACTGAACGTAAGCTGGGTTATTGGAGTATCATAGGAGAAGATTTAAGCCTAGGGCCTACGGGAGGTCTCAAACTTCACCTACGATATATAAGACGCAGGCAATTTTTTAGCCAAAATTTTTGGGCGAAAAATGTGCGTCCTTATATGCCGTTAAAAACGGTAATTGCGTGAGAGAGAC
>CM042137.1:155879314-155901814 GCA_023376005.1 Doryteuthis pealeii | reverse complement strand
TGAAAAAAAAATTAATGTTCCATTCATTGTTCATTTCCATCTTTGTAAATACAGTTTTCAAACTCGCACCTTTTATGACACACCTTGTATTCTGGAAAAAAAATTAACGTCCATTCATTGTATTGATCGGGTAAATACAGCTTCAATCTCGATACTGTTATGACACACCTTGTATATTATGTTTGGTTCAATAATGTCAACATTTCTTCCCTTAAGGCGCCCGTCCGTGCATATGATACAGGTAGTCTCGCCAGATCTATTGCTATTGAAAAGCGAGTTTCGACTTCGCCCGATGTCAAATCCTACAGGTTGGCTAATATAAATTTCATTTTAATTATATTCATTAAACCGTATTGCTTCTTTTTTATTTGTGTAGGATACTTTATAAATCAATGACTTGATTAGCAAGTGATTACAACATATTAAACCTATTCGATATTAAGAAGTTGAATCTTCTATATTACATGATATCACGAACAGTTTTCCGTATGTTTTTTTTATGATTGCTAATAAATTTATTCACACAAAAGATAAATTTTATCCATACATACACGTACGCACACACACACACAGAAAATATTTTACACCACGCACACCAATACACACCACACCACACACACTCTCTTCTCTCTCTCTCTCTCTCTCTCTCTCTCTCTTCTCTCTCTCTCTCTCTCTCTCTCTCTCTCTCTCTCTCTCTCTCTCTCCTCCACTCGTCCATTGTATTAGGTAACATATAAGCTACTAGTCTCTTTATTTGTTTGTACAATCAATTAACTTCGTGACATACACACAACACACAAAACCACACACAAACACACAAACTCCTCTATATCTATCTATTCTATCTATACATGTATACTGTCTGTCTGTCTGTCTGTCTTAAAATTACAAAAGATGTCATTAAATAACCCACGGGGTTGATTGTGCCGTTTAAACCAAATCTTTCAAAATAACTGAATAACTGGTCTAATGGTTATCGATGTACGAAATGGACACGGCGACTCCTGGATGAGGCTGTTTGCATTTCACTTAAGCACTAAACCCTTGTACTGGTATGAATTCCAATATTCTCCTCCATTTTGTAATATAGGGCAGACTTGAACTCTTTTAGCCTTGGTTCTAGGAGAAGGAGAAATTCATATCTATTTAAGCGCTTAGCAATGACTGGTGTCGCAACCTGCTCGTGTGAGAGGTTCTAATACACACATTACCAAATGTGTTTTAAAAAGTTTAAAGTCTAAGCTTAAATTACTGTTTTCATTGTTTGTTTTTACTGGTAAAATACAGCTTCATTGCTAAGGGTAATTCCATGTCAAATCATCAGGCAATGTAAACACCCACCCACTTCAATTTTTCTTGAATTTTGTCCAGTGTAGGGACTATGTTTAAAGTAAAACAATCCCAAAATTTGAAGCTTCCAATCAAAATTGGCGAGTTATGGTCGATTTTAAAGTCGAAATATCTTCCATAGTTTATTATTCACAAATATCTTGAAACACCTAAAAAAAGCTGAGCTTGGAATAGAATTGGTTCCATAAAATCTGTATTAATTTGTAAATGTTACTGTCCTTTTCCTAAGAATTTGATCTTCCACTTTGTTTAATAAAACACATTTAATTATTCAAATTTTACTCAGCCTAGATGTAATCTGATTGGCAAATAAGAAACTAAATCTCAACACGTCTAACGACTGTCTATTTTTGCAATTCGACACCGAAATGGCATGGCCTAAAATATCATAAGCCTTGCATATGCTTCCAATGAGTCAGACTTTATAATTATAACTGGTTATATCAAAGAATAATCAGAACTATGGCTTTTATATCATATTATTATTCTTACATTTCTAACAGAATTTAGAGGACAAAATCTTTTGAAAGGTTATGAAGAAATAACAATAAAATAAAAATGCTATAATGTAAACCTTTATATATATAATATATATATAGTGTGTGTGTTGTGTGTGTGTGTTGTTGTGTGTTGTAAAAAGTAAAGAAACAAAATCAACTACTTATAACAAAAACTGCATTATAACCTTTTTACAGGATGAAAAGACATTAACAAAATTTAAAATTCATTAATGTAATTTTTTTTAATATAAGTTTTGCAAAATACAAAATAACTACAAAAAATGACTTTAAAAAAGAAGTTCAGATGAATTCTTTAAAGGGACTAGAGTTCGGACCCGGTATATTTTTACAAAACTCCGAATCCAGTTGACACCTTAATTGTTCCGACTCCACAGCCTTCTTACTAACCCTGAAAAAGATATCTATTACTGAATAGCGAAATCATTACTCGCTGGGTGTTCCATACTTGTGACTTTGTTCACATCCCACCCGTGGTGAAAGGTTGGTAATACCTATTTTGCGATTCTTTGTATCACATCCTACCCGAGGCGAATAGGTTTGGTAAATAATCTATTTGCAACCTTTGTGTCACCATCCTTACCCGTGGGTGAAAGGCTTTGGTAAATACCTAATTACGAAACGGTTTATCACTTCCTTATCCTAAAGGAAAATTGGTGAGACTAAAGCAAAGACCAAAAGTTCAATAAAATCACAACCCCCCGTGAGGCGGTTAAAAACTTTTGACCCTTCCTTTTTCTATAGTTAAGCTAAGTGAAAATATAATAATGGTATAAATAAATGATATAGATAAAATGATATAATTAAAAAAAATCATGTATATTAAATGATATTATAAATATATAAATAAATAAATGATATAGATAAATGATATTAGATAATAATATGATAATTTATAAATAAATAATATATAAATATATAAATGATATAGATAAATGATAAATATTAAAAAATCAATTTTAAAAAATGATTCAGAAATAAAAATTAATAAAGTATTCTGCTAATTCGGGACTATTGTCCTCATCTTCATTGTTATCTGTACAAACGTTCGAGCCTATAGCACCGACACTACATACAGGTATTTTTGTCGGACTCGGGAACTTCTTTTCGGACTTCGGGAACTTTCTTGTAAAATCGGAAGTTCCTAAAAGAAGGTTTACCGAGTCCGACAAGAAATACTGAAGACGGCTGGTGGGCATATCGGCCTAAAACGTTGTACAAATAACATAAGATGGGACAATAGTCCGAATAACGCCAGATAATTACTAATTACAAGCCTCATCTCAACATTCAGAGACATAATAAAGGATAAAACACAAAAAAAATCAAATAAAAAACATAGAAATACAAACAGAAGAAGAAAGAATGATAACTTTAAAAGAATATATAAGAATAAACGATAATAAAAACAAATATAAAGGCAGTTGGTGTGTGTGGTGTTGTGTGTGTGTGTGGTGGTGTGTGTGTGTGGTTGTGTCCAGATGAAACTATGAAAATTTAAAACAATTAATACAAAGTAAATAAATATACACATTAAATATCCACCGGTCTTGCTTTGTGCAAAAATCCATGAAGATTTACTTATATACGAAGGATATTTAAAAATTAAAATATACCCATAGAAATAACATTGAAATTTCTACTAAAAATGTCCAACATTTGTAATCTCAAAGTAAACAAATCAATACACTTAGGTTTCCTCCTCTACCCAGATTTTTCATTAATCTAATATAATTTATGGATAAGAGATTTTTTTAAAAACTTTTTAAATACAGGGTAGTTTCTGCTAGTATACAGTAAAAAACGACACGTGTTTTTTCTTGCTTGTGACGATACGAAATTACACCATTACCACAGATATTTTTTACTGTATACTACAGAAACTACCCTGTATTTAAAAAGTTTTAAAAAATCTCTATTCCATAATTATATATAGATATAATGAAAAAATCTGGGGAGGGAGGAAACTCTAGTGTATTGATTGTTTTAACTTTTGAATTTACATGTGGACATTTATTAAGTTAGAATTTCAATGTTATTTCTATGTTATATTTTTAATTTTTAAAATATCTTCGCTATTATAAGTAAAAATCTTCAGGATTGCACAAAAAACAAGACCCGGTGATATTTAATGTGAATTTATTTACTTGTCATTAATTGTTTTATTTTCATAAGTCATCTGGACACACCAACACACACAACACACACACACACACCACACACACACACACCACCAACTGCCTTATATTTGTTTTTATTATCGTTATTCTTTATATATTCCTTTTAAGTTATTCATTCTTCTTCTTTCTTGTTTGTAATTCTATGTTTTTTATTGATTTTTTATGATTTATCCTTTATTAATGTCTCTGAATGTTTGAGATGAGCTTGATTAATTATATTATCTGCGTTATTTCGGACTATTGTCCCCATCTTCATTGTTATTAAACGTTTCCGGCCGATATGCCACCAGCCGTCTCAGCTATTTCTTGTCGGACTCGGGAAACCTCTTTTAGGACTTCCGATTACAAGGGAAAGTTCCGAGTCCGAAAAGAATTCCGGTCCGACAAAAAATACCTTGAAGAAGGTCGGAGGGCATATCGGCCGAAACTTGTACAGATAACAATAAGATGAGGACCAAATGTCCGAATAATGCAGATATACTTTATTAATTTTTATTTCTGAATCATTTTTTTGAAATTGATTTTTATATATCATTTATCTATATCATTATATATATTATATATTTATTTATTTTTTTTTTTTTTTTTTTTTATAATTATCATATTATATAATATCAATTTATTCGTATATCATTTATTTATTTTATATATTTATATATCATTAATATACATGATTTTTTTTAATATTCATTATCTATTCATTTATTTATACCATTATTATATTTTCACTTAGCTTCACTTATAAGAAAAGGAAGGGTCAAAATTTTTAACCCCCTCACGGAGGGTGTGATTTATTGAACTTTGTCTTGCTAGTCTAACAATTTTCCTTTAGGATAAGGAATGATAACCGTCGTAATTAGGTATACCAAAGCCTTTCACCACGGGTAGGATGTGACACAAGGTTGCAAATAGTATTTACCAAACCCTATTCGCCTCGGGTAGGTGTGATACAAGATCGCAAAATAGGTATTTACCAAACCCTATTCACCACGGGTGGGATGTGACACCAAATCACGTATGGAACACCCAGCGAGTAATGATTTCGCTATTCAGTAATAGATAATACTTTCAGGTTAGTAAGAAAGGCTGTGGATCGGAAGCAATTAAGCGTGCACGGATTCAGGAGTTTGTTAAAAAATATACGGGTCCGACTCTAGTCCACTTTAAAAGAAAATTCATCTGAATTCTTTTTTAAAGTCATTTTTTGTAGTTATTTTGTATTTGCAAAACTATATATCTAAAAAAATTACATTATAGAATTTTTAATTTTTGTTATGTCTTTTACATCCTGAAAAGTTAATGTCAGTTTTTGTTATAAAGTAGTTTATTTTGTTTCTTTACTTTTTACAACACACACACACATCACACACACACAACACACACATATATATATATATATATAATAAAGTCTTAATTATAGCACCCATTTTTTATATTGTTATTTTTCTATAACCTTTTCAAAAGATTTTGTCTCTAATTCTGTTAGAAATGTTAAAGAAATAAATATTATGATATAAAAGCCATAGTCTGATTATTCTTTGATATAAACAGTTATAATGATTTAAAGTCTGACCTCAATTGGAAGCATATGCTAGGCTTTATGATATTTGTAGGCCATGCTTCATTTCGGTGTCGGAATTGCCAAAAATTAACGAGTCGTAGCGATTTTGAGATTTAGTTCTTATTTGCCAATCAGAATTTCACATCTAGCCTGAGAAATTTGAATAAATTAAAATGTGTTTATTAACAAAGTGAAGATTCCAAATTCTAGGAAAAAGGCAACAGTAACATTTAACAAATAATAACAGATTATGGAAACCAAATCTATTCCAAGCCAGCTTTTTTTATGTTCAAAATTTTGTGAATAATAACTATGGAAGATATTTCGACTTTAAAACGACAATAACTCAGCCAATTTTTGAATTGGAAGCTCAAATTTGGGATTGTTTTACTTTAACATAGTTCTTACAACCTGGACAAAATTTCAGAAAAATTGAAGGGTGGTGACATTGCCTGGATGATTTACATTGAATTACCCCTTAGCAAATGAGCTGATTACAAGATAAAAACAAACAATTGAAAACCAGTAATTTAAGCTTTAACTTTTACTTTTTAAAAACCACATTTGGTATATGTGTTGTAATTTAACGAAACCTTCTCCACACGAGCAGGTTGCTGGACACCAAGTCAATTTGCTTAAAGCGAACTTAAATAGAATGAATTCTTCCTTCTTCCTTAGACCAAGGCTAAAGAGTTTCAGTCTGCCCTACTATTTAACCCATAAAATGGAGGGAGAATAATGATTTCCTACCAGTACAAAGGGTATTATGCTAAGTGAATGCAAACAGCCTCATCCAGAGAGTCGCCGTGCCATTTCGTACTCATAACCATTACACCAGTTATTTCAAGTTATTGAAAATTTGGTTTTAACGGCACATCAACCCCGTGGGTTATTATGAATCTTTGTTATATTTAAGAACAGACAGACAGACAGACAGATATACATGTAAGAAGATAGATTAGATATAGAGAGAGTTGTGGTTTGTGTGTGTTTGTGTGGTGTGTGTATGTCACGACAGTTAATGATGTACAAACAATAAAGAGACTAGTTAAGCTTAAAATATTTACCTAATACAATGGTCGAGTGGAGGAGAGAGAGAGAGAGAGAGAGAGAGAGATGAGAGAGAGAGAGAGGAGAGAGAGAAGAGAGAGAGAGAGAGAGAGAAGAGAGAGAGTGTGTGTGTGTTGTGGTATTTGTGTGTGCGTGGTGTAAAATATTTTCTGTTGTGTGTGTGCGTACGTGTATGTATGTTATAAAATAATTATCTTTTGTGTGAATAAATTTATTAGCAAAATCATAAAAAAACATACGGAAAACTGTTCGTGATATCATGTAAATATAGAGAAGATTCAACTCTATAATATCGCAATAAGGTTTACATATGTTGTAATCACTTTGCTAATACAGTCATTAGATTTATAAAAGTAATCCCCTACCAAACCAAATAAAAAAGGAAGCAATACGTTTAATGAATATAATAAAATTGAAATTATTTAGCCAACCTGTAGGATTGACATCCGGCGAAGAATCGGAACTCGCTTTTCAATAGCAATAGATCTGCGAGACTACCTTGCTAATCATTGCACCAGACGGGACCCTTAAGGAAAGAAAAATGTTGACTTATTTGAACAAAACATATATACAAGTGTGTCATAACAGATATCGAGATTGAAGCTGTATTTACCCAGATACAAAATAAACAATGAATGGAACGTTATTTTCAGAATACAAGGTTGTGTCATAAAAGTGCCGAGTTTGAAAACTTTGTATTTACAAAGATGGAATGAACAATGAATGGAACATAATTTTTTTTCAGGAACACAAGGTGTGTCATAAAAAGTGTCGAGTTTGAAGCGTATTTACTAATAGATAAAATGAACAATGAATGGAACGTTAATTTTTTTGAACACAAGGTGGTCAAAAAGTACAAAAAATCTCGATACTTTTTGACACACCGTTATGTATATATATATATAATATATAATATATATATATATATTTAAAATATAAGGAATGAAAGAACAAAACTCATACAAAAATAGTAGTATATTTCGCTGGAAATATTGAACTCGGCTTCATTCAGCTTTTATTGAATCATCAGGATCATACAGGATCAATAAAAGCTGATGAAAGCCGAGTTCAAGACTCCAGCGAAAATATAACTACACATTTTGTCTGAGTTTTGTTCTTTCATTTCCTTATATTTACCTCATTCTTTTCGGATTCATTCCAACCCCCTTTTCCTTAATATATATATTATATATATATAATGTTGACTGGAATAAAAAAGTGTATGCAACAGAAAGAGTGTTCAGTGCTTAATTAGCAGAGTAGGTTTAAGCTAAAATATAGATTATGGATCTATATTACCGTACTCGAATTAATGGTATAACACAATTTCTCAGAATAGTAAAAAAGTGTTAGTCCAAGCGTTTAAAAGTGTATGTACGTCTTGACTTATAAACTCAGAAAAGAGCATTAAAATCACGCTACACATTAATATGTTTATTAATGAGAAGAGAACAAATTTTATTCTTACTTGATTAAATGTTACAATTCAATAAATTAAAAATCAATCCCAATTTTGTGAAAACTCATCAAAGTCTCATAAGTAAGTAATCAAAAAACTAGACGGTTTGAAAAAAAAATTGTTTCAAATCACTCACGAGTTTAGGGTTACATTTAAAAAAATCAACAACATTTTAAACGTAAACCAAAAAAAGAACAATTCCCTAAAAAACGGGAATATATAATACGGGAATTCTTAGCTTCTTTTATCGTTAAAATTAATTTATTTTACTCTCTCTTCACCCTTTCACTCTTAATCCCAGGTTGTTCCTAAATTTACTTTAGTCCAATCATTGACCTGATACTTCTGTTCGTTATATATATATATATATACCGTTATTGACGGCTATAAGTCGCCACGGGGCAATATAAGAACGCACCCCCATTTCAGCAGGTTTCAGATTCAGAAAAATAGTTTTTAGTATATTAAGCATATATTTGTTGAAAACAGTCTAGCTGTGATTACATAAACCCAGAAACATAAGCTGTATAAGAGCAATTTACAATACAGGCAAACATAAGCATACACAAGAATCTCAATAAGCAGGAAATAATAATAATAATAATAAAATTAATAATAAATAATAATAAAAACTTCACCTTACGATTTATAAGGAGTAGGCCAATTTTTTTAGCCAAAATTTTTTGAAAAAAAAGTGCGTCTATATGCGCGTCAAAACGTATATATTTGTGTGTGTGTGTGTGTGTTGTGCTTTTGTGTCTTGTTTGGTGTGTGTGTGTGGTGTGTTGTGTTGTTATGTGTGTTGTGTGTTAATATTCATAAGTAGGGTTATGAAAGAATGAGCCTTAAAATTAAAGTTTCTGTTGTTTTTGTGTCCTGTTTTATTAATAATAATCGTTGATTTCATTTCCAATGATTTTGTTCGCCAATAATATTTTTTCTATTCAATTCGACGCGACACATATTTCAATTTATTAAAAATCTTTCCTCAGGCTTTAAGAAACTTAAACACGTCTCCGGTTCGAATTAATAAAAAAACAAAAAACAAAAAAAACAATATTAAAAAATTCAAACCATTTTACGGACCTTCAATATATAGAAATATCTACTTTCTCTCATTGATATAATACAAAACGTACTGTCTGTCTGTCTATCTCTCTTTCTTCTTCTCCCCGCTCTTCTCTCTCTCTCTCTCTCTCTCTCCTCTCTTCATATATATATATATATATATATATATATACGGTTATTCACTGGGTGACATGAGTTAGCAATGGACAATCTTCTTTAAATCTTTTTGTACTATTAATAGGCGGCTCATATATATAATTATATATATATATATATATATATATATATATTATATATGTATATATATATATATATTAGGTAATTTCCTATAAGTCTTAAACATGATCAAAGTGAACCACTCCTTGACCTGATTAATTATTTATTCATTTTCCCATTAAACTAAAACCTAAAATCCTAATCCTAACCCTAACCCTAATCCTAACCCCTAACCCGTCGTCTTTCCTAGTAGATCAATAAAATAAATAAATAATTATCAGTCAAGGTGGTTCCCCTTTGTTGATGTTAGACTTTATAGGAAATAACCTAATTATATGTTTTCATTTATTCAAAATAATACACAGAGAATTGGATTTGAAAGATTTTTATTTCTATATTTGTACTAATCTATATATCTATCAGATCTATCTAATCCGCATATGAGCACGTGTGAAAAGATATTTTTTATATAATTTGAAAATGTATTTATTAAGTATCGACTAGTAGCTTCTCTCTCTTGTATACGTATACACACACTACAACTCACACACACGCAAACAACACACACACACACACACACCACACACACACACACACACACACATATATATATATATATATTATATATATAGTATGTATATATTATGGAACTTAATATACATATGCATAGTATATATATATATATTAATATATATATATATATTATAGCATATACAATGCACACACTACACATATATATGTGCTATGAGTAAATGTGTACAGATATATACACAAGTATAATATACATGTATACAGATATATACACTGTATATATATACATGTATATATACGTACACACACATACACTCACACACATGTATACGTGTGTATGTGTTTGTATATAAAAAATAATTTCTTAATATAAAACCTAACAGGACACTTTTAAGGGTTTTCTTTTATGAACCCCACTAGATTTAAGGAATATTACACACACACAACAACACACATATATAGTTATATATATATAATTATACATATATATATATAATACTGGGACGCAAAAAAATCCTTAGGGATTAACACGGCACACACACACACAAACCACACACACACACACACCACAACACAATAAACAGAGAGATGATATGCATATACCATGTCCAGTAGTTGTAGTGAATGTACTGTTAGAAACATAACTTATAAGCAAGTCTTTATATATATTATATAATATATATATATATAATATATATATATATATATTTAAGTTTAACTTAGGGAACATCGACTTTTTTTTGGTAGTGAGGGATGATTCTATATGTGATATCTAAGAACACACTTCTATTATTATGTATGTTCCAGTATGTATAAATACAGTGAATATTAAAATCCTACAGAGAGCTCCAATGTATATAATCTTTTTAGATTTTATACAGGAGCAATATTTATCTTTTGAAAGGAAGGAAAACTCAAACCCGTATTCCATAAAAAATTCATTTCGACCCAAATTGGGGCTATAAATTCCACATGAGAACATTTTTCTGTTATTGCCAATTCAAATATGATGATTATCCATCTGACGGGGACTTGATTTGGGGGAGCTTTTGTTAAAATCAACTTAGATTTTTATAAAGGCCCTATTATTGGTCGAAATAAATTTATTATGGAATAAACGGTTGTTGAGTTTTCCTTCCTTTCAAATATAATATATATATAAAATATATATATATATATATATATATATATATATAAGAATTTATTCAAAACTTGGTTAGTAAGGATGATTCATATGGATTTCTTAAGATCCACTGTACTAATATTGATGATCCAGTATGTATAAATACAAGTGAATTCATTAAATCACTAAAGAGAGCTCAATGTGAAAATACTTTTAGATTATATACAGATGCAATATTTATCAATAAAGGAAAACTCAATACAGTAATCCCATAATAAATTTATTTCGCCAAAAATTGGGGCCCATTATAAATCTTAAGTTGATTTTAAACGGCTATATATATATATATTATATATATTATATATATATATTATCCACACATATATAATATTATATATATATATATATATATATAATATATATTATATATCACAAGCTTATTAGGGCGTGTTTTCAGATCTTGTTTCTTAGCTTGAGTGCCATCTGGGTTCAGTTATATTAAGGCTGATTTTCGTCAGGTGGGGTTGACCCCTAGGGCGCCAAAAAATTCCGAATTCTTCATGACTTCAAACCTATCTTGCATAGCAGAAAACATGTTAGTATCGTTGATGCATTAAGGTGTTATCCTTTTTTCAGGTTATGAAGCGAAGACAGAAATAGATTCTTGGTTATGGTTCTTACATTGGTCACGCAACATTCACCAGGGGGTTCTTTAAATAGTCTCTTCACATTCATTTGCTCACTACATCGTGCCAATGAAAAGATGAAATATTCAACATCCAGCAGATGCCGGCATGGTAATACTCATATCAACTCCTTTGTAACAGCCCAGCGATACAGGTCGGTAACATGAAAATCGCTATTGGTTTGCCCATCACTATAATTCATATAAATCAGTAATTCAGGAAAAAGTTCATTCAAACTTATAGATGTTCATGGAAAAAGACTAAAAAAAAAGAAAAAAAGGAAAAAAAAAAAAAAAAGAAGCTACGTCGGCATTAACAGACAAATAGGATATTTAGTTTAAATAAAATTAATTATTCACCGACTAATAGAAGGATTTAAATAATCACCTTAGAATATTCATACGAGATGTGTTTAAGATATATAAGGACAGGAGGTGCATGGAAAAATTATTAGGGAAGATGTCGCTTCTCACGCGCAGTTGAATCCTGGACAGGGGTTGTTCAATCAAAGATAAAAGAAAAACAACAGAGTCTTGTTAATTCTTAAAACAAAAGTGAACCAACCCGGGACAAGAAAGAAGAAATCAACCCACAGAATCAGCCAGAAAAAAAAAATGCAAGGAACAAGTAGACAAGAGAAAACAAGTAAAAACAACTTTATAATCCCCTTGTTCATTGTCCCGACTCTGTCTGTCGTCTGTATGTCTTGTCTTGTCTCTCTCACGAATTACCGTTTTTAACGGCAATATAAGGGACGCACAATTTTTCCCCAAAAATTTTGGCTCAAAAAATTTGCCCTGCGTCTTATTATATCGTAGGTGGAAGTTGAGACCTCCCGAGGGCCTAGGCTAATCTTCTCTATGATTACTCAATAACCCAGCTTACGTTCAGTACTTATTACCTACCCTAAACTGCCAAGTTTTGCTTTTTATACAGCTATGTTTTGCTTGTGCTAATGCACAGCAGACTGTTTCAACAATATATGCTTAAATACAATAAAAAACTTTATTTCCTGAATTGATCTGCTGGAAATGGGGGTGCGTCCTTAATTGCCCGTGCGTTCTTTATATGCGTCAAATACGGTATATACCCGAGTTAAGGGGTATATAAACAATATTCTGCTCCATGTATCGTACCAGGAACCGCGATGAATGTATCTACGTAGTTAAAAATTAATTATAGAAGAGAAGAAGAAGAATAAGAAGAAATTTTTTATTTTCACAACATTTTCCCCCCAAAAAAACAAAAAACAAACAAAAACAACAACAAAAAACAAAAAAACAAAAAACCAAAAAAACAAAACAAAAAAAACAAAAAAAAAAAAAACACAACAAATTATTTAATGTGTGGAGAATGTTCACTAATTAGGACTGAGTCGTATTCTAGTAGTGAAACCAACCTCTGCTATTCATAGTTTTCAGGTTTAAAATGTTTTTAAACAGATATATCTTTTTAAAAGAAGAACAAAGGTTATAATTTTTTAAATATACAGTAGAGACTGGGGTCTCTCTTTTTGTTTGGTATTAGATTACTTCTCTATCTTTAAACTAATTCAATTGTATTTCCTCCATAATAGTGAAGACGAGGTCTCTTTCGAGTTGTGATCGATTTTTCGGTCTTCTTTCTATGTGACGATGGTCAGCATCTGGACGTCTGGTCGGAATTTTCAGAACCTCCGACATTTTTCCATGTGTATCAGGCGAAGATCTTTCTGTGTCACGAAGTCAACTATGCAGTCTCTGTCGGCCGATAAAGGTTTCGTTTCATAAATTACTGCTGACCTCTTGTTTTGCCATTATATTCTATAGTCTCAAAATATGATTAAAAAAATAATAATAAAGAGACGTATAAGCAAATTCAAATCAATAGATACAGGGTACGAGGAACGTTCTGGAAAAGTAATGTCTTTTTATTATTCAAAAACCTTATATTCTATTGGAATTTACTACTGATACTTTAAAAATCGTTTGGTTTGCGTTTGTTTTGTTTACCAGCATATTAACCTCAGTGGGTCATTATGCCGATAAAGTTTTGAATAAATTCATTCTTTGCCATACACAATTTTATTAAAAATAAATACATTTTTCTATTTAACCCATAGATGGACCTAACAGGTACTTAACCACTCCGGGTCAGAGTGGACCAGGGAGCAATGGTGATGAAAAGGTGCTCCACATTCCCCAAACGTCCAAAACTGGAACCTCACCATCAAATAGAGTTTAACGTCATTCCCAGGAATGTAGGACCCTGTCAGCCACCGCCTGTAGCACCCATATGATAAAAGGTGGCTTGCCTATGGGCAATTCATATAGGGTGCTTAGGGGCTTGACGTGACCAGCCGATTGATCAAAGGGCGGGTTTCCTCCGGACCGCCCCGTCTAACCTAAGTAAGGGCCGAAGTGGAGTGTTGCCATCATCCATTACGGTCGCCACCACGGCCAAAAGGTGGTCCGATTGGGGGAGTCTTACCCCTCTGCCAGAGGTGAAGTCGGTGCATTTTCTAACGCCCCAGCCGACCGGACGGGCACTTAAAATCGATGAAGAGCAAGTTTTAGCTTTTTTCGTCGCCAGTATAAATACCAAAACTTACCAAATAAATGTTTGTGGCCAACTTTTCAAATGTGACCTACGAAAATTCATGGTTCTCTTCTTATAGTTATGTGGCCTACCAAAAAAGTATATTTATAAGCTTATTAATAATAATTGCTAACTTAACCCTAGCCCTAACCCCTAAACCCTATGCCTAACCCTATTTCCAGAATTTTAGAATATTTTTAAGAATTAAAGAGATTCTCTGATTATGTAATTATGGATAAATTATTTTTAATTATTCTTTAATTACTAATACAGCTTATGACTGAATTGCATTCTTGAAATAAATTATATGTGAAAAATAATTAGTTTTTAATAAATGCCAAACTACTTATATCTATAAATATATCTCTTTACTGAGGTAGGACACATTCAAACCGGGTAACCACATACTATAACAGAATAAAAAGGAGGCCAACATGCTATAACGGCAACCTACAAAAATTAAAGGTGTTTCACTATGGGAAGAAAATAATTGTTTTTGGCTGAAAACTTACTCTATCTAACGATATATATTTTTCTGTATGAGAAGCCAACAGTTTTTGTATATAATGAAATATTGTGTTGTTAAATTAGATCTTAAATCGTATTTAGCTCCGTTGGATAAATAAAACATTAAGGATATATTAAGAGGATGTTTTTATTTTATAGGCAGGGCTACCTGGCGTTTTTTTCAGGATTTCAAAAAGTTTAAAATTTGTTTTTTTTTTTGTTTGTTTAATTGGCATATCAAACCTTCATTTGGGTTATTTAAATGCCAGATCCCATCTTGTAAAAGAACAGTAGTTTTACTATTTAATTATCCATAGCTGGGATCAAAAGTAAAAGTTAAATATCATGTCTATATGGTAATTATTTGAGAGATTAATAAAAAACATATTAATATATATATTTATTTCTGTTATCTTTTATTCTTTTATATATTACCGTATTTGACGGCAATAAGACGCACCCCCATTTCAGCAGGTCAGACCCAGGGGAAAAAAAAAAAGGTTTTAGTTGTATTTAAGCATTATTGTGAAAACAGTCTAGCTGTGCATTACACAAAACCAGAAACATAGCTGTATAAAAAGCAATTTGCAGCTTACAGGCAAACAATAAGCATACACAAGACATCTTCAATAAGCAGGAAATAATAATAATAATATAAAATAATAATAATAAAATAGTATACGGGGAAGTCTCAAACCTCACCTACGATTGTATAGACGCAGGATAATTTTTTGAGCCAAAATTTTGGGGAAAAAATGGCCGTCCTATATTGCCGTCAAATACGGTACTTGTTTTCAGCCTGTTATTTCCTTATTCTCCTTGATTTTTATTTTATTCTTTTATTTGCTTTATTTGTCTTTGGGTTGGTGGGTGTTTGTGACTGGGGAATTCATTACCAGTTGGTGTATATTGACTCTCTGGTGGTTTTTGTTCCCTAGGGGACAAATCCTGGTTAACTTAATTCCCCAGTCATTTAAACAACAACCATCTAAAAACGGATGAGGGAATGAAGCCCGATTCCTTTTCAGGAATTTCCAGGAAAATGTATTATAAACCTCATGAATTTTCTGATTGACCATATCAATAAAGTTAGTGTCTGATTGAAAAACCCATAGGTATACACAGATTTACCCGTGGGGTAGAAAATATATATATAACCGCAATTTACCAATTATATTAGTTATGTTCAATGATATGAACATGGAGCTCTCAACTTGGATTGAACAACTTCAAAAATTCCGCTGTTGGAAGGAAATGTCCAACTTAGAATCATCCTATATCAACTTACCTGGTAACCCATTGAACAAAATATTGAAATATTATTTACAGTTAACTGGAGGTACGCTTCCTGCGTCCTTGACGCAGAAAATTTAAAAGACGCAGAAAAATCGTTATCGGGGAAATCGGGGGAAGAATAACACGGGAGACATGATACGATTTTCTGCGTCCTTTTAATTTTTTCTGCGTCAATGACGAGGAAGCGTACCTGTCAGCATCTTTCTTCTACCCCCTCTCTCTCTCTCTCTCTATATATATATATATATAATTATATATATATATATAATTAGGCCGCATGTTTTGTTTGAACTCGATGACAATTATTGTCTGACAGATGTTTGGTGGATTCATCGCCTATTCCACCCTAATATAAAAAATGCCAAGACAATTAGAAAAGATTGAAAAAAAAATCATCACACAAAGAATTGTCTGCCGAGGTTTCAACAAAAACATGCATAAAGTAAAATACTGCCAAAAATACTTTATAATATTAGATAAAATGTGTCTCTCTTCATAATTAATTTTTACCTTTTATTTATTATTTTCATCAATTTTTTCATCTTTTTGTTTTTTTTAAATGTTTATGTTAGTTGCTTTTTATTACAACTCACGAGGTGTCCTGGGAATTGGCATTAAACTGCATTTAGGGGTGAGGTTCCAATTCTGGAGCCTGGGGAGTGTTGGATTGCTCTTTCATGCCATTACTCCGTAGGCGTCGACTCTGCAGCCTAACCCGTCTAGTGAGTTAAATAGAGGAAATGCGTTTCAAAAATATGTTTTTAAAAATGACTTTAAAAAAAATTATGAAAACCAACAAGAATGAATAAACAAAAATATGGTGGGCATAAAATAACCCAAACCGTAAAATCAAACCCAACCAACAACCAACAGAACCTAACAACCACGATCTGTATTTCTACGACATCATGGAACACCACGAATCGGAAAAAAAAACTAATAAAAGATTAAGCTCTAAGTGAAGACTCCGAACTCGCGTACCTTTTGCCCAGGGGAAGCCTGGTTCTCTATCTTAAGTTGCTTAGGAACTCAAAGCTACCACGAGCAATCACACTATATAATTCATTTCATACTATCGGTCTCCGATTTGCCGACCCATATTTTGTTGGTGGTGTTAACGGCAATTTTCTTATTTTTGCTTTTAGATGAAAAATTGTTTAATTATTATTTAAATCAATTTTTGACGAGTATTTTCTTTCATATTTTTCACTTTTAGTTGTTTATACATTCTTGAATTAATATAACATATTTCATAGAAATTAGTAAAATGAATGAAAGATACGTTTCAAATCAGTGAATCCCCAAACTTTTTTCGGCTAGCGCCCCCCTGGCTTCTTTATGAATTCCTAGTGCCCACTTTAAATACACACATGCGAACACACACTATTTTTTGTTATTGCTTCCAAATGAAAACAACAATATTAAACACGAAGATTTCACAAATAAACCTTAATTTCTTAAACCAATTAGTAGCAGATTTAGCTGTATCAGTTAATTAGGAAGGGTAAATTAGCATCTCACAGTAACCATAGTAACATAGTTCATTGTTTCCCCGTTATTATTAATTGTTGGTGGATGTGCTTGTGCAGGGATATCAGCTTCTCAATATCAGAATCCGGTAGATCCCATGTTTCAGTATCCACGGCAGTTGGTAACTAATGTGCCACTGTACGTGTTGTGTAACAGGCGTCAAGCAAAAACGTTCAACATTTGACTCTGATTCTGACTTCATAACAAAACTATTGCATTCGTTTAATAATTCTTATATTTCAGTTTTATTTCTGTATAAAACTACATACGTGTTCCCTTTACCTTAGTATTTAGATATATATTTGGTCATTTAGATTTGTTAAAAAAAAAAACAAGTTATTTATTAAAACTGCTCCTAATGCTAACCTGTCACCCCACCACATTTCAGCTGTATTTTGAGGGCCTTTTTCTTGGCGTTGAAGATGAATTACAAGCACAGAGAGAACTCCCTCACGCTCTAAAAATTACCTCAGACATTTTCATCTTTCAACGCCAAGAAAAAAGGCCCTCAAAATACTCTGAAATGTGGTGGGGGTGACAGAGTAGCATTAGGACAAGTTAATAAATAACTTGTTTTTTTTTTTACAAAATCTAAAATGACAAAATATATTATCAAAATACTAAAGGTAAGGGAACACGTATGTAGTTTATACAGGAATAAAAACTGATATAAAGAATTATAAACGAATGCATAGTTTTGTTATGAAGTCAGAAATTCAGAGTTTCAAATGTGAACGTTGCTTGGACGCTGTACACAAACGTACAGGCACATAGTTACCACATGCCGTGGATTACTGAACTGGGAGATCTACGATTTTCTGATATTTGAGAAGCTTTAATCCCTGCCACCAAGCACATTCCACAAACATTATAAACGGGGGGAAACAATGAACTAGTTTACTATGGTTACTGGTGAGATGCTTAATTTACCCTTCCATAATTTACTGTACAGCTAAACTGCTAAAACTAATTTGGTTTAAGAAATTAGTTTTATTTGTGAAATCTTCGTGTTTAATATTGTTGTTTCAATTTGAAGCATACCAAAAATTAGTGTGTGTTCGCATGTGTGTATTAGTGGGGCACTAGGAATTGTCATAAAGAAGCCAAGGGTGGCGCTAGCCTTGAAAAAGTTTTGGGGATTCACTGAATTGAAAACGTATCTTTCATTCATTTTACAATTTCTATGAATATGTTTATTATCAGAATAGTATCAACAACTAAAAGTGAAAAATATGAAAGAAAAATACTCGCCAAATTGATTTAAAATAATAATTAACAATTTTTCATCTAAAAGCAAAAAAATAAAGAAAAATATGCCTTAACACCACCAACAAATATTTGGCGTTCGGCAAATCGGAGACGATAGTATTTTGAAATGAATTATATAGTGTGATTGCTGTGTAGCTGATCCTAAAGCCAACTTAGATAGAGAACCAGGGCTTCCCCTGAGGCAAAAGGTAACGCGAGTTCGGTCTTCCACTTAGAGCTTATCTTTTATTAGTTTTTTTTTTCCCGATTCGTGGGTGTTCCATGATGTCGTAAGAAATACAGATCGGTGTTGTTAGGTTCTGGTTGGTTGGTTGGTTGGTTGGATTTTACGGTTTGGGTTATTTTATGCCCAACATATTTTGTTTTATTCATTCTTTGGTGGTTTTCAATTATTTTTTTAAGTCATTTTTAAACATTATTTTTGAAACGCATTTTTTCTTCTATTTAACTCATAGACGGGTTAGGCTCAGAGTCGACCTAGGAGTAATGCAATGAAAGAGCATTCCCACACTCCCCAGAGCTCCAGAATTGGAACCTCACCCCTAAATTGCAGTTTAATGCCATTCCCAGGGACACCTCGTGAGTTGTTAATAAAAAGGCAACTAACATAAACATTAAAAAAAACAAAAGATTGAAAAAAAAATTGATGAAATAATAAATAAAAGTTAAAATTAATTATGGAAGAGAGACACATTTTTATCTAATATGTATAAGTTATTTTGGCAGTATTTACTTTTATGCATGTTTTGTTGAACTCGGCAGACAATTTCTTGTGTGATGAGTTTTTTTTTTCAATCTTTTCTAATTGTCTGGCCATTTTTATATTAGGGGTTTGGAATAGGCGTATGAATCCACCAAACATCTGTCATTACAATTAATTGTTCATCGAGTTCAACAAAAAACATGCGCCTAATATATTATATATATATAATATATATATATATATATAGAGAGAGAGAGAGAGAGAGAGGGGTAGAAGAAGATGCTGACGGTACGCTTCCTGCGTCATTGACGCAGAAAAAAATTAAAGGACGCAGAAAAATCGTATCCATGTTCCCAGTGTTTTTTCTTCCCCCGATTTCCCCCGATACGATTTTTCTGCGTCCTTTTAAATTTTTCTGCGTCAATGACGCAGGAAGCGTACCTCCAGTTAACTGTAAATATATTTCAATATTTTTGTTCAATGGGTTACCAGGTAAGTTGATATTAGGATGATTCTAAGTTGGACATTTCTTCCAACAGCGGAATTTTTGAGTTGTTCAAATCCAAGTTGAGAGCTCCATGTTCAATATCATTGAACATACTAATATAATTTGGTAAATTGCGGTTATATATATATTTTCTACCCACGGGTATCTGTGTATACCTATGGGTTTCATCAGACCACTAACTTTATTGAATATGGTCAACAGAAAATTCATGAGGTTTTATATACAATTTTCTGGAAATTCTGAAAAGGAATCGGGCTTCAATTCCCCTCATCGTTTAGATGGTTGTGTTATGACTGGGGAATTAGTTAACCAGGATTTTGTCCCCCTTAGGGAACAAAAACCACCCAGAGAGTCAATATCAACACCACCTGGTAAATGAATTCCCCAGTCACAAACACCACCACCCAAGACAAAATAAAAAGCAAATAAAAGAATAAAATAAAATCAAGGAGAATAATGAAAATAAACAGGCTGAAAACAAGTACTATTTGACGGCATATAGGACGCATTTTTTCCCCAAAAATTTGGCTAAAAAATTATCCTGCGTCTTATACATCGTAGGTGAGGTTGAGACTTCCCGTATACTATTATTATTATTATTATTATTATTATTATTATTATTTCCTGCTATTGAGTGTCTTGTGTATGCTTATTGTTTGCCTGCTTACTGCCAAATTGCTTTTATACAGCTATGTTTCTGTTTGTGTAATGCACAGCTAGACTGTTTTCAACATATATGCTTAAATACACTAAAACCTTTTTCCTGGATCTGACCTGCTGAAATGGGGTGCGTCTTATATGCCGTCAAATACGGTATATATTAAAAGAATAAAAGATAACAGAATAAATAATATATTAAAATATGTTTTATTAATCTCTCAATATATTTACATATAGACATGATATTTACTTTTAACTTTTGATCCCAGCTTATGGATAATAAATAGTACAACTACTGTTCTTTTACAAGGATGGATTGGCATTAAAACCCATGAAGGTTGATATGCCATTAAACAAACAAAAAAAAACAAATTTTAACTTTTGAAATCCTGAAAAAAACGCCAGGTAGCCCTGCTAAAAATAATAAAACATCCTCTTAAATATATCCTTAAATGTTTATTTATCACGGGAGCTAAATACGATTTAAGAGTCTAATTTAACACAATATTTCTTATATACAAAACTGTTGGCTTCTCATACAGAAAAATATATATCGTTAGATAGAGTAAGTTTTCAGCTAAAAAAAACATTATTTTTCTTCATAGTGAACACCTTAATTTTTGTAGGTGCCGTTATAGCATGTGGCCTACCTTTTTTATTCTGTTATAGTATGTGGTTTACCCGGTTTGAATGTGTCCTACCTCAGTAAGAGTATATTTATAGATATAAGTAGTTGGCAATTTATTAAAACTAATTATTTTTCACATATATTTAATTTCAAGAAAATGCAATTCAGTCATAAGCTGTATATAGTAATTAAGAATAATTAAAAAATAATTTAATCCATAATTACATGATCAGAGATCTATTTAATTCTAAAAATATTCTAAAATTCTGAAATAGGGTAGGCAATAGGGTTAGGGTTAGGGCTAGGGTTAGAGTTAGCAATTATTATTATAACTTTATAATATACTTTTTTGGTAGGCCACATACTATAAGAGAGACATGATTTCGTAGGTCACATTGAAAAGGTTGGCCACAAACTTTATTGGTACCGTTTTGTATTTATACTGGCGACGAACAAAAGCTGAAAACTTGCTCTTTCCATCGATTTAGTGCCGTCCGGTCGGCTGGGGCGTTAGAATGCACCGACTTCACCTCTGCAGAGGGGTAAGACTCCCCCCAAATCAGACCACCTTTTGGCCGTGGGTGGCGACCCGTAATGGATGAGTGAACACTCCACTTCGGCCCTTACTTAGGTTAGACGGGCGGTCGGAGAAACCCCCTTTGATCAATCGGCTGGTCACGTCAAGCCCTAGCACCTATATGATTGCCCATATGGCAAGCCCCAACCCTTTTTATCATATGGGTGCTAGAAGGCGGTGGCTGAGGGTCTACATGTCCTGGGAATGACGTTAAACTCTATTTGATGGTGAGGTTCCAGTTTTGGAGGTTTGGGGAATGTGGAGCACCTTTTCATCACCATTGCTCCCTGGTCCACTCTGACCCGGAGTGGTAGTACCTGTTAGGGTCCCATCTATGGGTTAAATAGAAAAATGTATTTATTTTTAAAAAATTGTGTATGCAAAGAATGAATTTATTTCAAAACTTTATCGGCATTAAATGACCCACTGAGGTTAATATGCTGTTAAAACAAAAAAACCAAACCAAACCGATTTTAGTATCC
>CM042137.1:155806814-155874314 GCA_023376005.1 Doryteuthis pealeii | reverse complement strand
TTATGTAATGCACAGCTAGACTGTTTTCAACAATATATGCTTAAATATACTAAAAACTTATTTTTCCTGAATCTGACCTGCTGAAATGGGGGTGCGTCTTATATGCCCGTGCGACTTATATGCCGTCAAATACGGTATATATATATATATATACGAACAGAAGTATCAGGTCAATGATTGGACTAAAAGTAATTTAGGAACACCTGGGATTAAGAGTGAAAGGGTGAAGAGAAGAGTAAATGAAATTAATTTTAACGATAAAAGAAGCTAAGAATTCCCGTATTATAATATTCGTTTTTTTAGGAATTGTTCTTTTTTTGGTTTACGTTTAAAATGTTGTTGATTTTTTTTAAATGTAACCCTAAACTCGTGAGTGATTTGAAACAATTTTATTTTTCAAACGTCTAGTTTTTTGTTACTTACTTATGAAGAACTTTGATGAGTTTCACAAATTGATTGATTTTTAATTATTGAATTGTAACATTTAATCAGTAAGAATAAAAAAAATTTGTTCTCTTCCTCATTATAAACATATTAATGTGTATGCGTGATTTTAATGCTCTTTTCTGAGTTATAAGTCAAGACGTACATACACTTTTAAACGCTTGGACTAACACTTTTTACTATTCTGAGAATTGTGTTATACACATGAAATTCGAGTAACGGTAATATAGTATCCATAATCTTATATTTTAGCTTTTAAACCTACTCTGCTATTATAGCACTGAACACTCTTTCTGTGCATACACTTTTCTTATTCACAGTCCAACATTATAATATATATATATATATATAAGGAAAAGGGGGTTGGAATGAATCCGAAAGAATGAGGTAAAATATAAGGAATGAAAGAACAAAACTCAGACAAAAATGTGTAGTATATTTCGCTGGAGTCTTGAACTCGGCTTCATCAGCTTTTATTGATCCTGTATGATCCTGATGATTCAATAAAAGCTGATGAAGCCGAGTTCAATATTCCAGCGAAATATACTACATATTTTTGTCTGAGTTTTGTTCTTTCATTCCTTATATTTATATATATAATATATATATATATATATATATATATATACATAAGGTGTGTCAAAAAAGTATCGAGATTTTTTGTACTTTTTGACACACCTTGTGTTCCAAAAAAAATTAACGTTCCATTCATTGTTCATTTCTATCTTAGTAAATACAGCTTCAAACTCGACACTTTTATGACACACCTTGTGTTCTGAAAAAAAATTAATGTTCCATTCATTGTTCATTTCCATCTTTGTAAATACAGTTTCAAACTCGGCACTTTTATGACACACCTTGTATTCTGAAAAAAATTAACGTTCCATTCATTGTTTATTTGTATCTGGGTAAATACAGCTTCAATCTCGATACTGTTATGACACACCTTGTATATATGTTTTGTTCAAATAATGTCAACATTTTTCTTCCCTTAAGGCGTCCCGTCCTGGTGCAATGATTAGCAAGGTAGTCTCGCAGATCTATTGCTATTGAAAAGCGAGTTCGATCTTCGCCGGATGTCAAATCCTACAGGTTGGCTAAATAATTTCATTTTATTATATTCATTAAACCGTATTTGCTTCTTTTTTATTTGTTTGTAGGGGGATTACTTTATAAATCTAATGACTGTATTAGCAAGTGATTACAACATATGTAAACCTATTGCGATATTATAGAAGTTGAATCTCTATATTTACATGATATCACGAACAGTTTCCGTATGTTTTTTTATGATTTGCTAATAAATTTATTCACACAAAAGATAATATTTTATACCATACATACACGTACGCACACACACACACAGAAAATATTTTACACACGCACACACATACACACACACACACACTCTCTCTCTCTCTCTCTCTCTCTCTCTCTCTCTCTCTCTCTCTCTCTCTCTCTCTCTCTCTCTCTCTCTCTCTCTCTCTCTCTCCACTCGTCCATTGTATTAGGTAACATATTTTAAGCTTACTAGTCTCTTTATTGTTTGTACAATCAATTAACTGTCGTGACATACACACACACACACAAACACACACAAACACACAAACTCTCTCTATATCTATCTATCTATCTATACATGTATATCTGTCTGTCTGTCTGTCTGTCTTAAATATACAAAAGATGTCATTAAATAACCCACGGGGTTGATGTGCCGTTAAACCAAATCTTTCAAAATAACTTGAATAACTGGTGTAATGGTTATCGATGTACGAAATGGACACGGCGACTCCTGGATGAGGCTGTTTGCATTTCACTTAGCACTAATACCCTTTGTACTGGTATGAATCCAATTATTCTCCCTCCATTTATGGGTAAATAGTAGGGCAGACTGAACTCTTTAGCCTTGGTCTAGGAGAAGGAGAATTCATATCTATTTAAGTTCGCTTTAGCAATTGACTTGGTGTCGCAACCTGCTCGTGTGGAGAGGTTCGTAAATACACACATATACCAAATGTGTTTTAAAAAGTATAAAGTCTAAAGCTTAAATTACTGTTTTCATTGTTTGTTTTTATCTTGGTAAATACAGCTTCATTTTGCTAAGGGGTAATTCCATGTCAAATCATCCAGGCAATGTCACCCACCCACTTCAATTTTTCTGAAATTTTGTCCAGGTGTAGACTATGTTAAAGTAAAACAATCCCCAAAATTTGAGCTTCCAATTCAAAAATTGGCTGAGTTATGTCGATTTTAAAGTCGAAATATCTTCCATAGTTTATTATTCACAAATATCTTGAACACCTAAAAAAAGCTGAGCTTGGAATAGAATTTGGTTTCCATAAATCTGTATTAATTTGTTAAATGTTACTGTTGCCTTTTCCTAAAGAATTTGATCTTCCACTTTGTTAATAAAACACATTTTAATTATTCAAATTTACTCAGCTAGATGTGAATTCTGATTGGCAAATAAGAACTAAATCTCAACATCGTCTACGACTCGTCTATTTTTGGCAATTCCGACACCGAAATGAGCATGGCCTACAAATATCATAAAGCCTATGCATATGCTTCCAATTGAGTCAGACTTTATCATTATAACTGGTTTATATCAAAGAATAATCAGACTATGGCTTTTATATCATAATTATTTATTCTTTAACATTTTCTAACAGAATTAGAGACAAAATCTTTGAAAGGTTATAGAAGAAATAACAATAAAAATAAAAATGCTATAATGTAAGACTTTATATATATATATATATATATATATGTGTGTGTGTGTGTGTGTGTGTGTGTGTGTGTGTGTGTAAAAAGTAAAGAACAAAAATCAAACTACTTTATAACAAAAACTGACATATAACCTTTTACAGGATGTAAAAGACATAACAAAAATAAAAATTCTATAATGTAATTTTTTTTAGATATATAGTTTTGCAAATACAAAATAACTACAAAAAATGACTTTAAAAAAGAAGTTCAGATGAATTTCTTTAAAGGGACTAGAGTCGGACCCGGTATATTTTATTACAAACTCCGAATCCAGTGACACCTTAATTGCTTCCGACTCCACAGCCTTCTTACTAACCTGAAAAAGTATTATCTATTACTGAATAGCGAAATCATTACTCGCTGGGTGTTCCATACTTGTGACTTTGTGTCACATCCCACCCGTGGTGAATAGGGTTTGGTAAATACCTATTTGCGATCTTGTATCACATCCTACCCGAGGCGAATAGGGTTTGGTAAATATCTATTTGCAAACCTTGTGTCACATCCTACCCGTGGTGAAAGGCTTTGGTAAATACCTAATTACGAACGGTTATCACTTCCTTATCCTAAAGGAAAATTGGTTGAGACTAGCAAAGACCAAAGTTCAATAAAATCCACACCCTCCGTGAGGGGGTTAAAAACTTTTGACCCTTCCTTTTCTATAAGTGAAGCTAAGTGAAAATATAATAATGGTATAAATAAATGATATAGATAAATGATATATTAAAAAAATCATGTATATTAAATGATATATAAATATATAAATAAATAAATGATATAGATAAATGATATTAATAATAATATGATATATTATAAATAAATAAATATATAAATATATAAATGATATAGATAAATGATATATTAAAAAATCAATTTAAAAAATGATTCAGAAATAAAAATTAATAAAGTATTATCTGCATTATTCGGACTATTGTCCTCATCTTCATTGTTATCTGTACAACGTTTCGGCCGATATGCTCTCCGACCTTCTTCAGGTATTTTTTGTCGGACTCGGGAACCTTCTTTTCGGACTCGGGAACTTTCTTGTAATCGGAAGTCCTAAAAGAAGGTTCCCGAGTCCGACAAGAAATACCTGAAGACGGCTGGTGGGCATATCGGCCGAAACGTTGTACAAATAACAATGAAGATGGGGACAATAGTCCGAATAACGCAGATAATACTAATTATCAAGCCTCATCTCAAACATTCAGAGACATTAATAAAGGATAAAACATCATAAAAATCAAATAAAAAACATAGAATACAAACAAGAAGAAGAAGAATGAATAACTTAAAAGGAATATATAAAGAATAAACGATAATAAAACAAATATAAAGGCAGTTGGTGTGTGTGTGTGTGTGTGTGTGTGTGTGTGTGTGTGTGTGTGTGTGTGTGTCCAGATGAAACTATGAAAATAAAACAATTAATGACAAAGTAAATAAATATACACATTAAATATCACCGGGTCTTGCTTTTTGTGCAAAATCCATGAAGATTTTACTTATATACGAAGATATTTAAAAATTAAAATATACATAGAAATAACATTGAAATTCTACTTAAAAATGTCCAACATTTGTAAATCTCAAAAGTAAACAAATCAATACACTAGAGTTTCCTCCCTCTACCCAGATTTTTCATTAATCTATATATAATTATGGATAAGAGATTTTTTAAAACTTTTTAAATACAGGGTAGTTCTGCTAGTATACAGTAAAAAATATCTGTGGTAAATGGTGTAATTTCGTATCGTCACAGCAAGAAGAAAACACGTGGTCGTTTTTTTTTAGAAACATTAATTTACAGAATCGGTACACATTGATGTCTTTCTACTAGTACTGAAAAGCGAGTTCGATACTCACTGGATCCCCCATACTTTTTGGAGGTGCGTGGTGAAATGCTTAGAGTCGTTGGAAATGGACTCGTCGACCTGACTTCAAATCCTGAACAAAACTACAGTTAACATAGCGCTAATACCCTTGGGAAAGGTATGAATCCAGCTCTTCTCCCTCCAGCTATGGGTAAATAGTAGGGCAGACTGGGTTCTTTAACCTTGGTTAGGCAACCAGTCTAGGAGAAGGGAAACTCTGAATGCAAACCTGTTAAATCCGCTTGGGGTGAGCACTGTTAGAATAAGTTCAATCCTACTTAGTGATCTATTTTCACTAAATATTTGACCTTGTGTCAAATGTAAATGTTTTATTTTAGTTCTGTTTGTTTCGTTTTTGTTTGTTTTGTTTTGTTGTTTTAGTTTTGGGTTATGGACTCGTTGACCAGAGTACAAATCCTGAACGAAGCTACAGTTCACATAGTGCTAATACCCTTGGGAAAGGTATGAATACAACTACTCTCCCTCCAGCTATAGGTAAATAGTAGGGCTTTTTTTTATTTGTTTTGTATTGTTTTTGTTGTTTTGGGGGATGGCGGTAATTTTTTTTTTTTTTAATGTGCCTCTAACAAGAAGTAAGAATAGAGACGCAAGACCCAATGAGAGTCCAAAATGAAAGTCCATGTAGGTAAATGCAAATCAGAAAGTTCACTCTACAACGATATCTCAAGATTCTCAAATAATTTTGTTGAAATATTTTCTGAAATCCTATTCAGATATTTAAAATAGATATGATCTAAGAGTTCATGTTGATGATAATTGGCAAATAAATTTTTCTTCTGTAAAATCATCATTATAATCAGGTCGTGCTTGCAGCGCGGATATCCATGACTCTCTCTCTCTCTCTCTCTCTCTCTCTCTCTCTCTCTCTCTCTCTCTCTCTCTCTCTCTCTCTCTCTCTTACACACACACACCAACCGCCCCTAGCAACGTTCAGTATGTTTTGTTCGTCTTACCCGGATGGTTTATGTGAGGGGTAGCCAGTGGCCATACAGTTGTTTTTTTGTGGGGTTCTGTTTTCAAGAATTGTTCAAAATCTCTCTCTCTCTCTCTCTCTCTCTCTCTCTCTCTCTCTCTCTCTCTCTCTCTCTCTCTCTGTTGCTCTTTTACTTCTTTTTTCTCACTATAACTTTCCATATGTTAGCCCCCCCCTCTCTCTCTCTCTCTCTCTCTCTCTCTCTCTCTCTCTCTCTCTCTCTCTCTCTCTCTCCCACCAACCGTCCCAATGTCATCGCCTTTGGAGGGTCCTCTGTGCAGCATCTAGATATCCATACAGAGCTGATTGAGGTAAGTTTTTGCGTTCGGTCTACACTAGTGTGTCCATGTGTAGGTGTCCACAAAAGAACGTCACTAAAGAGTTCGTCCTTGTTTTTCCAGCAGTGTTCAGCATGTTCTCTTCATCTTACCCGGATGGTTTGTGTAAATAGCTACACAGCTGCTTTCTTGTGGGATGATGTTTCAAAAAGATTTGTTCAAGACAGCTCGCAGCATCACTGTGTACCTCCCATCTAGCTTTTTTCTCTAGGCGCTTCGTCAAAGTCCAAGTGGTGTAGTTGTACTGACCGTGTCAGCTTTCTCACTGATATGAATGTATAAATAAATAGTACAAATCTGTCTTTTTTTTCTTTTTTTTTTTCTTTTTTGTGGGGCAGGAAATGATCCCATTTAGGTTTACCACGGAAGCTGTCTTAAAATACAACTCGTAGGGCGGATTTCCAGCTAGTTAAACTAATTCGATTATTATCCCCCTTTTTTTTGGGGGGGGAGTTTAGATGGGGTTCATTCTGCATTCCTTTTTCATTAGCTATTGTAATTTTCTTATTAAAAAGACTTTAGCCGTATGTATGACGTCTGCGTTTGAAAAAGACTTTAGCCTTATGTATGCGGTCTACGTTTGAAAAAGACTTTAGCCTTATGTATAACGTCTACGTTTAAAAAACACTTAAGCTTTATGTATGACGTCTACGTTTGAAAACAACTTTAGCCTTATGGATGCGACATACGTTTGAAAAAGCCTTTAGCCTTATGTATAACGTCTACGTTTGAACAAGACTTCACCTTGTGTATGAGGTCTACGTTTGAAAAAGTCTTTAGCCTTATGTGTGACGTCTGCGTTTGAACAAGACTTCAGCCTTGTGTATGCAGTCGACGTTATTATTTTTCACTTTTTGCCTTAGCGTTCTTTTATCCAGTCGATAAATGATAAGCAAAAAAAATGGTGAAGCCAACGAAACTACACATTTAAGCTGTCGCTCAAAAAAAAAAAAAGAAGAAGAAAAAAAGATTCTGTTAAACACGTGACACTTCCAGAATATCCATATTTTTGATGTTATGTATCACGAGTCACACATCTGAAGCCGCCGCCGCCGCCGCCGACAACAAACCTCCACCTCGTAGCATCGACCTGCATTACTCTCTCTCTCTCTCTCTCTCTCTCTCTCTCTCTCTCTCTCTCTCTCTCTCTCTCTCTCTCTCTCTCTCTCTCTATTTCGGATAACTTGTGTCCGTGTTGTTTAATGTTGTTCCTCAGCGGGTTTTCATGTCAAAGGATTTAGCTGATTGAAAAATGTTCTCGTTGGCAATTTTTTGCCAGGCGAGTGTTTTGAGGCATGCTAAAAGCCTGTGTTATCCTCGTCGACCACGCAATATTCGACTGATGAGTAACTTCTGCATTCAGCTTTTCGGGGTCTTTTTTTTCTTCTTCTTCTTCTTCTTCTTCTTCTTCTTCTTCTTCTTCTTCTTCCCCGTTATTAATTTATCTGTTTTTTATGAAATTTCTTATGCCAAGTCATGGGCCCTTTTTTTTTCCTCCTACATTTCTAATATAATAGAAAATAATTTATAAAGCTACACAAGCTGAATCCATATTAATAATTAGGAAGAGTTTGTTTGTCTGTCCTCTATATCTTAATGCAAACAAAAATGTTCTTCGTGCAGGTAAAAGGGGGGGTGGGGGTTCTCTGTGAGATCGTGTCTCTTAACAATAAACAATAATCATCGAGAAGCCATCTTGCTGCAAGATGTAATTAATCGAACAGAATTTAGATCTATATAAATTTCAAAAGAAAAACAATAATGAATTGTTTGCATTATCAATTATATACGTTTAATTAAGTATAAGTAATTCTGTTTGTAGATATCTGTTCAATCTGGAGATTTAAAATAATTTCATAGCATTATGCTCGCCTTGGAACCACAAGGTTCCTGGTTCGATACTGGCCCTCGCCAACAGCGCATGAGTAGCACGGGGATCTGTGCGGTAAAGTGAAGTGCTGATGGTAGGTGTGGCATCCATCTCAAAAAACAATCTCCTTGGTCTAGCGCCAGTGAAAAGGGGATAGACTCTCTGGCTGATGCCGACATTAGGTCACTCCGACAACTTTACTTTCTTTATTGTTCAGTTAGGACTAACAATCTGGACAAATACAGGGTGGCCCAAAAATACTGAAACATTCAAAATATTCATAACTTTCTTTGTTTTTAATCTGAATTTTAGATCATTTTTTTTTTCAGATATCGTAAGTAACCAAAGTAAATTGAAAATATCAAATTACAATGAAAAAAAAAACAAATTAAAATATTAGAATTTTACAATTCAACTGAAAGGTTTATAATTTCAACAAAAAAACATTTTTTAGTTAATAATTTCAAGAAATTTAAAATTCAAATGCCCCTTCCCATTCGCATACTTTGTCTACCTAACTTCTTTTTTTGTGGGGTTATTTAAAGAAGTGTATATATTTGAATAAGCTTAAGACACTGCTACAACTCAACAATGATATTCATGCAGAGATAGGATTGACCCCAAGAAACCTTGAGCAAAGTTATACAAAGTTCTCGAATTAAGGTGCAACTTTGTATCCATGAAAATCGAGTCAATCTACAAGATATCTTATTATAATGGAGATTGTGTGCTTTTCTGTCTGTAACCGAAACTATATCACAACTCAAGTCACAATTCCCTTAGTTATTTACATCACATTCTCCATGATTTTATTTTTTATCTAACTTCTTTTATTAATAAAATTGTTATACATTAATACTATTGACCATATCTAGATACTAATAACAGGTAATTGTATTTATACATACAACAAAATAGCGGTTTACAGTGCGAATGAAAAGGCTAATTTGCATATTGATCTTTAAAATTTGATTTTGATAAATATGTGCTTAGTATTATTGATTTGTAATTGTTTGGTTTTATCTTATTGAATATGAGCAAAAATCTCGGGGATAAATCTTAAATGAAATCGATTAATAAGAAGAAATAACTGTAATATTATCCTTTACTTCCTGTTTTAACTAAATAGTTAAATTAGGAAAATTTACAATGAAAGACGGGAGTAATGAAAGATGATGGAAGAGTTAGTTTCAAAGTTGTTCTATTTTTCAATCATACCCCCTCTTTTCCAAATCTTTCTATCTGCATTCTAATTCAGTTTCATTAGCCTTTCTAATTTAATATAATATTTTATTATATTAAAACTTAAATACTTGCACCGGGAGGTGCATATATTTGCTAGTTATTATAATGGAAGTTCAAAAAAAGAAATTACAAATATATTTTACTATTCACCTGAGAGGTTTATAATTTCAACAAAAAGACATTTTTTAGTGGCTGAATAATTTTAAGAAATTCAGAATTCAAATGCCCTCCCTATTCGCCTGCTTTGTCTATCTGGCTTCCTTTTGTAGGGTTATTTAAATAAGTGTACATATTTGGTTTGGTTTGTTGTGTTTTAACGCACGTCAATGACTGTTGGGTTATTTTATGCCGAAGACGTTCTATTCTATTCATGCTTGACGGGCATTCAAACAAATTTAAACATTGATAGATTAATGGAATTTTAGATTATTTCAATGGGGAAATTGATTTGATATACGAGGAAATTCCGGAACGAATTAAACTCATAAGACAAGGTATTACTCTATCTGGTCATCAAGTCATTGAATTGTGTTTTTATTTTCGTATAATACAAATGTTAGAATACAGAATAATAATAAAATCCTTTTCCCTTTAGTCACATTATCGATATTTAAATAAGGATTATGATTAGCTTTATGGCTATTTCTTCATTCTTGAATTAGGTTCAGGTATTTTGAATAGCATGCTGTTAGGTTGGATGTCGAAATTTAAATACATATACTCGCCAATAAATCTAACGAACACGTGTAGGATTATTTGGGGTGGGGAGGGTTCCAGTGCTCCTTCACCAGACAAATTGTCCGTCACTAGCGCCTTTGACTACTAAATTCTGAAATGAATTCTAGCCCTGTGTTAGAATTAGTGGAAAATATTAGCGGACATTTTTGATGAAATTTAAGACAAAAATACGACAGAATTAGACACAAAATTTGTGCAAAAATTAGTTAACAAAACAATTCTCATCTGAATTCAAACGAATATTATTTCTGAAAATGTACTTACGAAAATCGTCAGATAAAATGTATATCGATAATTATTAGCCAAGTGTAAAATTATTGCATTATTGCTTAGTTAGGATTCACAATACAAACAAAATTACTTAAATTAAAAATATTTTTTCTACAAAATACCGCCATCACATTAACTTCATAAATTTGATATATATATATTTACCAACTCCTCCGCACGAGCAGGATGTGACACAAGGTCAATTTCTTAAGCGGATATTAACGAGTTTGAATTCAGAGTTTTCCTTCTCCTAGACTGGTTACCTAACCATGATTAAAGAGCCCAGTCTGTCCTGCTATTTTCCCATAGCTGGAGGGAGAATTGGATTCATACCTTTCCCAAGGGTATTAGCGCCATGTGAAATGCAAACAGCTTCGTCCAGGAATTGAATTCGGGTCGACATGTCCATTTCCTACGACTCTAACCATTAGACCACGCGCCTCCACTCATAATTTTAATATAAACGTGTAATTGATAAATCTGTTGTCTGTTTTTTGAATTATGAGTTATGAATGGTGAAAGTACTTGTTAGGATTACATCTATAACTCAAATAGATCTGTTTAAATAGTAAAAACAGGAGTAATGGAAGTTCAATTAGGAAAATTTAGCAATAAAAGACGGGAGTGATGGAAGAGTAAGTTTCAGTTGTTCTATCTTTCGATTATATCCCCCTCTGTTTTAAATATTTTTATCTGCATTCTTATTTAGTTTCATTTGCCTTTCTAATTTAGTATAAAATTGTTTCAAATTATTAATACTGTTGGCCATATCTACATACTAATAGCGTGCAATTGTATTTATATATAAACAAAATAGCGATTTACAGTGTGAACAGAAAGGTCAATTTGCATATTGATATTAAAGATTTGATTTTAATAAATATGTGCTTAGTATTATTGATTACTAATTGTTTGGTTTTATCTTAATGAACATGAGAAAAAATCTCGGGGATAAATCTTAAAAGAAATTCATTAACAAGAAGAAATAACTGTAATTCCATTTTTTACTTCTTATCTTAACTAAATAGTTAAATTAAGAAAATTTAACAACGAAAGACGGGAGTGATGGAAGAGTAAGTTTCAGTTGTTCTATTTTTCGATTATACCCCCCTCTATTTCAAATCGTTTTACCAGCATTCTTATTTAGTTTCATTAGCCTTTCTAATTTAAAATAATATTTTATTACATTAAAACTTAAATACTTGCACCCGGGGGGCGCATATATTTGCTAGTATCAATAATATTTCTTTAAAATACAACATTTCATACACACGTTTTTTTTACACCTGATTTTATAAATAATTATATTTTTACGAAACATGCCAACTTACAAAATAAAAATAAAACGTGTTTCTAGTTTTAAAATGTTGAACAAAAAGTTTTGAATAAGCTGAAGATATTGCTACAGCTCAAGAATAATAGTCGTGCAAAGCTAAGGGGATTTTGACCCCAGAAACCTTCAGCAAAATACTTGAATTAAAATGCAACTTTTTATGATTTAAATAGGACCGTGTGCAATAAAATCTCTTAAGAAACAACGAACAAACGAAAAATGTTAATATGAATCTCTAGGCAAAGAATAACTTATAATGCTCCATTGTATCTGGTCATTGAGTGATTGAAATGTGTTTTTTTACGTATGACACAACAAATGTTAGAATATAGAATAATTATAAAGTCCTATGTTTCCTTCTGTAACATTATCCATATTTGAATAAACATTAGTAATTAAGTTTACACTTAATTCTTCCATCTAGAAGTGCCGGTTTAGCTCAGTCGGTAGAGTGTCCGGCTAGGAACCACAAGGTTCCTGGTTCGATACCGGCCGTCGCCAACTCGGCGTATAGTAGTAGCACAGGGATCTGTGTGGTAAAGTAAGGAGCTGATGGTAGGTGTGGTGCTCCACCTCAGATGCCAAAATAATCTCCTTCGTCTAGTGAAAAGGGGATAGACTCCCTCCCAATGAAATAAACTGAAATTCTTTTAATCCGTTCCAGCCCCTCAAAAAACACTATTTTTGTTACGGCTTTTTTTTTAAGTAACACTATAATTTTGATTTTTCGGACTGTTATCCTCATCTTTATTGTGATATGTAAAATCATAACGTTTCGACTGAAACGTTGTAGTTTTACATGCCAACTTAAAGATGAGGACAACAGTTCAAAAATCAAAATTATACACACCATTGATCCTCAATTTGATATTTGTGTGTGTGTGTGTGTGTGTGTGTGTGTGTGTGTGTGTGTGGACCACCAGTAATGTTACATGACCTCCAGGGTCCATGTGGACCCCGATTAAGAACCACTTAAAGTAAGGCCTCCTAATTGTATTCAAAATGCCGCATTGAATCATTTGGTTTAACATTTTTAATTAATTCCCATTCTCACTTTAAAATATTTGGTCAGAACATCTATTAATAATGGAGATTCGCTTCCGGTTTCTGTTAGGGTCCCATCTATGGGCTAAATAGAAGAAAATGAGTTTTTTAAAATATGTTTAAAAGAAATAGATTTTTAAAAATAATTGAATACCATCAAGAACAAATAAAACAAGTGTTTTACATGCTGTAAAATATAACCAATAAACCATGACAAATTGAGCATCCTCTGCAATAAAAGATGCATTTATGGGGAATTTGGCCCTCTACTTACGTGCATGTGGAATTTAATATATTAAAATAATTAAGTTTTCTGAAACAAGTAATTTTACAATTGTATAAGTTAAGTTTAGAATTATGTAAACAAAAGATAATCGAATAAATATTAGTTTAGAAATATTTTAGCAACAATAGAAACAATGGTTTAAATTCCATTGAAAATATGTACGCCATCGGAATGTAACAAAATCATCCGATATTTACGTCATTAGAAAACAGCTGATATTTGAAAATTCCAATTATTAATTTTTTTTAATAATCACGTAGACTATCTTTCAACGAGTCACGTTGGGTGGGTGGGATGGTATTAGCATGACAAGTGCAGGGATGCTAATACCATCCCACCCACCCAACGTGACTCGTTGAAAGACTTCCATTGGACATTAACAGAAACTTCGTGAATGCTACAAAAAACTGAGGATTATGGCCCAAACGCTGTAATAAGTCAACTAAAGTGAAGAAACTTCCGAACACACACACACACACACACACACATATATATATATATATATATATATATATATATATATATATAAGGTAGATAGAAATGAACAATTTTTTTAGAATATAAGGTGTGTCAAAAATGCCGAGTTTGAAGCTGTATTTACCAAGATAGAAATATATATATATATATATATATATATATATATTATTGTTTATATTTTTGAAGGCAATTACAATGCGTATATCGTATAAAATTCGATAATTATTGAAAATAATCATGACAATTAAACTCGGCAAATAACGCTGATGAGACTTTATAAAGTTGAAAGCTGTACGGTGTTCAATGTCGTGCGCGTTATTTGCCGAGTTTAATTGTCATGATTATTTTCAATAATTATCAAATTTTATACGATATACGCATTGTAATTGCCTTCAAAAATTTAAACAATAATATACTTTACTTAACAATGCTCCAAAAAGCAAATTTTCAAAACTCTCTCTCTCTCTCTCTCTCTATATATATATATATATATATATATATATATATATATATATATTGTGTTGAACAAGACAGGCATTTCATGTAATATCCGTTTTGTTCAACACTGTATGCATAAAAGAAAAATGCTGGCCAAGTATATATATATATATATATATATATATATATATATATATAAAGTTAAGGTAGCGTGGACATGGGGTCAAGGGACCTTGGTTACTAACTGTTTCTCGCCTATGCAATTGTTCAAACCAGGTAGTTTTGAACAATCGCAATGGCGAGAAATTGTCAGTAACCATGTCCATTCTACCCTAACTATATATATATATATATATATATATATATATATATATAAGTTAGGGTAGAGACATAGTTGAACACACACACACACACACACACATATATATATATATATATATATATATATATATATATATATATATATATATATATATATATATATATGATTGGTAGACACATATATATGTACCCATTCATTTGTTTAAGAACTGAAGATGAATGTATTCGATAATTTTTCCAGACCTCTCAATTCTATTCATCTGATTTTATCAAGACTCGAGACTCTCTTTCTATATACACAATTCTATATTTCATATCTAAGGGAGTCCCCGTGGCGTTGTCTGTGACGCGCTGGACTGCAACATCGTACTAAGCGAGTTCGAACTCCATTCGTGCTATAACGTTCACTTTCGAACTAATACTCTTGGGAAATGTATGAACCCCATCATACCACTAGCCATAGGTTAAGTAGCACTAATACTATTCTTCTATCAGAATGGATTTCGCATTAAATAACCCAGGAAAGTTTATATGCCATTAAACAAAGAAACCAAACCATGCCATACTTCATCTTACGCCATAAACTATTACGTTTACTTTCGGTATTGGGAAAGGTATTAAACCCTCATCCTACCAGCTATGGGTTAAATTGTACTGTTCTTTCACAAGGATGACATTGGAATTAATATATAGAAAGAATCCAAGCTAAACCATATTTCATCTTGGAACAACATCGGCTTAGCTCAGTCGGTAGAGCGTTCAGTTAGGAATGCCAAGGTTCGATTCCGGCCCTCGCCAACTCAGCGTATGAGTAGCACAGGGATCTGTGCGGTAAAGTGATGAGCTGGTGGTAGGTAGTGCTCCACCTCAGACGCCGAAATAATCTCCTTGGATTAGCGCTAGTCAAAAGGGGATAGACTCCCTGGCTCTGGCTGATACCGACATTAGGCTTCCCCGACGACAACGAGGACGACGATGACGATGGAAAATCATTTTAAAATTTAACAACTAGATAGATGTTTTGGGTTTGTTTTTTTTCAAAAACTTCAACTTAGCTGCTTCAAATGTTTTAATGGGTCTTATTTCTACTTATATGGTTAAATTCTTACGCCATACACTTTGAATTTCAAAATCAACGTTTTTATCTTCAAAATCATCTAAAAATACATGCAAATATTTTTTAATGAACATTCAGTCAATGAATAATTTTTTTAAGATTTAATGTAATTGAGTTTCGAATTAAACTTTTTAATGGTATTTAACTCGTATTTTTCTTTTTTGGTATCCTAGTTACAAAACCACGTCTGTGTGTGTGTGTGTGTGTGTGTGTGTGTGTGTGTGTGTGTGTGTGTGTGTGTGTGAATTGTTTTAGTTTCTTCACCTAGCACAAAATTTCAACACGTCACTCTCCGCCATTTTAACCACTCTGCATTCTCTACCTTCCATTGGATAAATTGTGGGCAGTCTTTTCTTCGTTTAGTTATTTGTTTTGCTTATGTTTTCTCACACGATAATTGCATATCTCTCAAGATGGGGGAATTTGCCTTAGTTGTAGTCTTAACGGCGCCAAAATAGCACTGAATTACATCATTTTGCTATTTCAGGCTGAAATATGCAAATTACCCAGTCGTTAACTGCTGAAAACTTGCGCTTATCGTGTCACTGTGTAGGCACGAAGTTGTTAAACGTTTATCGTTAATCGGATTGGACAAGTTCGGACCTTTCGTGGCGACTAAAGGGTTCGTTTCGCTAATCAACGAAACTACGGTGACGGATTTCTGCTAATTTCGCCTAATAATTTTAACTGGTGCATACGTTGCTCTAATCAATTCAATACTGCTAGCTCGTTCATAAGTCTGACGTTCTGACTGCTTCAACGGTGGCTTGGTGCCCGTTTGTTCTATTACCAACGGGCTTGCCGACCTCCAGTCTCGAAGAGCGCACAGCCCTACCCCAATAGAGGAGTCTAGCCCGCCAGTATTGGCGGCGGAGTGGCGCTCACATCCGTCGCAGGGTGGGGCTCCATCCAAATACTTGCAATTAATCAGGAGATCCCTGCCGTGCCTATACTTCTCAAAATGTAATTCAAGTGTAAGAGCGAATATCACAATGTCAAGTAGTAGGTTGGAGATAAAATATCAACAAAGAAGAAAAAAAAAACGGAATCATTTTATGGATTAAATTATATAAAAATCAAATATAATAAAAAAAAAATGAAATAGATGACAATACCGTTTATTTCTGATGAGTTTATCCGTGAATAAGTAAAGTGTAAATTAGGTCGAAATTAAGCTGGAAATTAACAAAGAGATAAACAGACAAACAAACAAACATTTTCATTAAAATCTTATAAATCTTTAACAGAAGAAAATAAACTTCGATTTTATTTTACAACACATAAGAAAATCAGTCATATGGCCTATTGTCGGTATCAGCCGGACAGCGAGGGAGTCTATCCCTTTTCCCCTAGCTAATGCTTGGGTTAGGGTTATGGCTGATACCGACAATAGGCCATAGACCAGAAAGATTTTTTGCGCCCGAAGTGAAGTGCCACGACTACCATCATCTCACCACTATACTGCACAAATACAAGCTGTGGTACTCATGAACTGAGTAAGGAAGGATACCGGTATCGAACCCGAAACCTTGTGGTTACAAGGCAGATGAAGAAAGAAAAAAAAGAAGCTTTGGATTGATTTTACTACACGTAAATAAAAAGCAAAGTCTTCGGAATGACCTATTGTCGGTATCAGCCGGACAGAGAGGGAGTCTATTCACTAGCGCTAGACCAGGTAGATTATTTTTGCGTCTGGGGTGGAGTACCACGCCTATATCGGTCCCCGGCTTTACCGCACTGATCCAAGTTGTGCTACTTATAGGCTAAGTTGACGAGGGCCAGTATCGTGAGAACCTCTGGAACCGACAGGCTAAACCGGCCCCTTAACGCTGTTGGGTTAAACATTAACTTTCTTTGCAAATGTGTTTTTATCACACCACGATTAGATTAGAGTCATTGGAATATGCTCATCTTAATAATTCATTTTGCCAAATAAAATTATATATATATATATATATATATATATATATATATATATATATATATACACTCCCTACCCGGATTATAATAGCATGTCAAAACCTCAAAAATATTTCAATTTCTATAATTCTTTTATAATGCTCCCTTTAAAAAAAAACTCTCTACAAACAAATTCTTCAAACAAGAAATCTTCTACTGACTGAACTAAGGTTGAAACTAGCTGAGAATAAATAACATATTAAATATTCCTGTTTGTCTTATCACTTTTTGTTCATACTATATATATATATATATATATATATATATATATAACAAACCCCTCTGCGCAAGTTGGATGTGACACAAGGTCAATTTCTTAAGTGGAGTTTAACAAGTTTGAATTCAGGATTTTCCTTCTCCTAGACTGGTTTCCAAACCAAAATTAAAGCCCAATCTGACCGACTATTTATATTAGAATCTTTGTCGCCATTGTAAGAGTTCAGTTGTTCACAGAAGTCCAATTCTGTAGTTAGACTAATAATATGTATAAGTCTGTAGTGTTTCTTGTGATATTTATAAGTCCAATTCTGTAGTGTTTCTTGGCTGTTAATTCAAAATATAGGTCTTATCGGCAGAAAGTTCAACCAGTAATTGCTAGAGGATGAATAGTTGGATGCATACCTTTCCCAAGGATGTTAGCGCTATAGGAAATACAAACGGCCTCGTCCAGGATTTGAACTTGGGTTACCAAGTCCATGTCCTACGACAACTATTATATTACAAGTGCTCTATTCCGAATATATTCTAAAGGATTTCCCTTCTAGAGTGGTTTCCTAACCGAGATTAAAGAGCTCAGTCTGACCTACTATTTACCCATAGCTAGAGAAAGAATAGTTGAATGCATACATTTCCCAAGGGTATTAGCGCTATGTGAACTTGTAAACAGCCTCGACCAGGATTTGAACTCATCTCGCTGTGTTCCTTTTTTCTAAGACGATAACCATTACATAACAAGCGCCTCCATAAAATTCTCTTATTCATCTCTAGATTTGAAATCTATTTGTCTGATGAGGCTTGGTAATTTATGATATTTGGATTTTTCGGACTACTGTCCTCATCTTCATTGTCATATACACAACGTAGGTTGCAGGTTCAATCCTGACCACGGGCGATAATAACATAGAATACTTAACATAGCTTTACACTTGTACCCGGTCATGTTTAGCGAAATGAGAATAATCTACCCCGGTAGATTGCATAAAAGGTTCAGTTCGAAGGTCCGTGAAGGCTCTCGGGTTCAACAAGAAGGGACCCGAATTTGATGAGAAGGTTCCACAAGAAACACGTAAAGAAGGCCGGAGGGCACATTGGCCGAAACGTTGTGTATATAATAATAAAGATGAGGTCAACAGCCCGAAAAATCCAAATAATACAAAATAGAAATATAACATTAAAAATATTAACTATTAAAATATAAGGTTTCAAAATGTAAAGCAAACAAAAGGTGTTTTGTCATCTTTATTCTTTGTTTAGTTCCTTACAATGCCGAGGCGGGTGGGACTCCATAACGTAGAGGATAACGCGCAGGACATCGACAACGTCGTAAGCGAGTTCGAACTCCAGTCGCGTTATTACGTTTACTTTTTACTTTGGGAAAGGTATAAATCCCCTCATCCTTCTTTAGCTTTTGTCCGCCCTGTTGGCTGGGGCGTTAGAATGCACCTCTGCAGAGGGGTAAGACTCCCCCAATGGGGCGACCAGTTGGCCGTGGGTAGGGACCCGTGATGCTTAAGGATAGAACCCAGGTGAATGAGCAGTTCATGACTTGCAATACTCCACTTTGGCCCTATCTTGGGCTAGACGGGCTGTCGGAGAGGCCCCTTCCGATCAATCGGCTGGTCACGTCAAGCCATAGCACCTATATGAATTTCCCAACCCTATTGCCCTTATGGCAAGCCCCAACCCCTTTTTATCATATGGGGGCTAGAAGGCGGTGACAGAGGGTCTACATGTCCTGGGAATGACATTAAACTCTATCTGATGGTGAGGTTCTAGTTTTGGAGGTTTGGGGAATGTGAAGCACCTTTTCATCACCATTGCTCCCTGGTCCACTCTGACCCGGAGTGGTAGTACCTGTTAGGGTCCCATCTATGGGTTAAATAGAAAAACGAGTTAATAAATAAAATTGTATTATCCATTAAGAATTGATTTATTTCAAAACTTTATCGGCATTAAATAACCCACTGAGATTGATATGCCGTAAAACAAAACAAACAAATCAAATTAGCTTTTGGTAGTTCATTAATACCCTTTCTCTTTGTTCCTTTCTTGTTTGTTTTCTTTAAATAAATGTATTTTTCTTTTTTCTTTTTTTTTTCTTTATCTTCTCTCTCCTTTCCTTAGTTTATTACCAGTTTCTCTTCGTATTCTTTTTTTTTTTTTCCTTTTACTCTTTCCGTCTTAACTTATTCATTCTTCTGTATTTCTTTAATTCTTTCTTCTATTTTTTCATTAGTTTTTATTCTTCATTCTTCATTGTTCATTATTCATTTGTCTGGTTGGAGGAGGAAAGAGAAGACGTTTTAGTGAGAGAGGTGGGTAGTAAAAAAAATCAAAATAATTGAATAAGTTTGTTGAATAAGTTCGATACTCTTCGAACTCAAACTTCCTTGGTTTATTCACTCCTAATGAAGAAAGCTGGACGGAAGAAAGACTTATGATTTGAATAATTATTGATAGTTTCACACAAAAAGAAAAATGATATTCCATTTACACACCTAGTAAAAATTAAAAATCCAGTATGGGCGCCCAGATTTGCTAGCATTTTCAGGCGCTCTCAGGAAAATGGGAAAAAAACACCTTTCCTTTGTATTACCGGCTAGTAAGAAAAATAACGTAAGCTCGCAAACGTGTATTTTCTAAAGAATTATTTTTAACCACCTGATTGAAAGAAAGGGTAACATAGATTTTAGGTAATTTTCTTTATTTTGTCATTAGAAGTGGCTTCCCGGCGTCGCCTGGGCAAAGGGGGATTATTTTAAGTTAGTCCCGCAGATCCATTATTACTGAATCGTGAGTTGAACCCTCGTGGGATGCCCCATTTAAACCCCTATGTAAAAAAATAGACCTTGCATTAATCCAGCTACTCTGAAATGTTAATGTCTACTATCTAAAATATTAAATGAATAAAAATCCATGCTGTTATCATTTAAATTTTATTTTTTAAACATCTTCAAGAATATAAATCAAATCTCTATTATTTTTGCTCAAAAAACAGGAGGCTAAATTTTCAATAGAGTTTTTCTTCAAAACTTATACTTTGTTTGACTAAAATAAAGTTTGCATTAAATAGATATTTATTTCTAGAATCTAAAAATATAACATTTTAAACTTAACATCAGAATATTCATATTTTAAATGAATTTTATCTATTAATTTTTCATGCCAGAAATACTTAATTAAAGTTTTGAAATAAAATAACTGATGCATTATAAAATTCATTAATTGATAAATATATACTGAAAATTTCATTAAAATCGGATAATTACCTGATTTTTTGGTAAATTTTTTGTAAAAAAATAATCGATTTAATTAATTCTAATTCGTTTTTTAAAAATAAGCAAACGATTTTGGGGTATCCCTAGTATAGATATATAGATAGATAGATTAACAAATTTGACTGGAATCTTGACTTACAACTTTAATTCGTTTCCTCGTATATCAAATCAATTTTCCCCATTGAAATAAACTGAAATGCCATTAGTTCGTTCCAGCCCCGCCCAAAACACAGTAATTTTTTTTTTGTTATGTTTTTTTATTGTTATTCTGAAAATTTCATTAAAATCGGATTTTAATGAAATTTTCAGTGTTTATGTAACAATGAATGATCTTTATAATGCATTATTTATTTTATTTCAAAACTTTCTCATTTTTTTCAGGTCACTTAATTTTTGACCCCCCTTATGTTGGGGGCGTAAAATGTTTTGCGAGTTGGTCATTTTCGAGACTAATTACAGTATAAATAAAGAGTCCGAAGTTATGAATAGAAACAAAAAAAAATTTACGGTTTTTGTTTTATGAGAAAATAAGTACCAAAAGTCGAAAAATAAAATGTAAATGAATAATAAATAATTTATTTTTTGGAGATTTTTTTTTTACCCATTTCGATAATTATTTAATTGGCTATTATTTTATAAAAGAAAAAATTATACATCGATGTTTTTTCTGCTTAGAAAGGGGAGGGGGTACATTTTCAATAGAGTTTTTCTTCAAAACTTATCACTTTTATCTAAAAAAATAAGGTTTGCATTAAGTAGATAGATTTTCACATTTTAAATAAATTTTATATATTAATTTTTCATAGCAAAAATACTAAATTAAAGTTTTGAAATAAAATAACTGATGCATTATAAAATTCATTAATTGTTAAATCAATACTGAAAATTTTATTGAAACCGGATAATTACCTGATTTTTGGTAAATTTTTTTGCAATCGCGAATGTTACGATAAAATTGTAAACAAGCACTTAAAACCATCGAAAAAGAGGCTTAATGGCGGATCGAGTCGAAATTGACCAAAACAAATGGTTTTAAATCTTTTAAAAATAAACTGCATATGTAATGATATTTTTCTTTTTTAATGATGGTCAGTATGTTACTACTTATCGATTTAGACAAAGTTTGACCTTAAATAATAAATTTAATCATTTTTAATTCGCTTTTAAAACTCCTAGCAGACGAAATTATTGCTAATGCCTAAAGAGATCATATACTGTTTATACCTTGACTTACAAGTTTAATTCGTTCCGTTCGTAACTTTATTTTTTTATATAAAAAAAAATAGCACTGTATTGTATAAAAACATAATAAAATAGAATGTAATAAACTATGTGTTATAATTTGTTTAAATGTATATTATATATTATATATATATATATATATATATATATATATATATATTATATATTATTATTATATATTTTTTTTTTTTTTTTTTTTTTTTGGCGTAATAAATTAGGGAAATTAAATGTTTTTAGTGAACTTATTAACATGAGCTCGCTAGCCCCTTAAATTTTAGCTCTCAACACAAAGCAAAAAATCGACCAAGTGACAGCTCGTTACTCGGAAAATTCGTAAGTTAGGGCACTCGTAAGTCAAGGTATCACTGTATTCAAATAATAAATAGAATAATTGAAAGAATGAAAAAGAAAAAAAAACTTTCATATACTTACGACTTTAATTCGTTCCGCTCATAACTCAATTTCCTCCGATATCAAATCAATTTTCCCCATTGAAATAAACTGAAATCCTATTTGATCTCCCCCACCCCCCACTACCACCACCACCAAAAAAACATCCTAATTTTTTTTAAATCAGAAAATAGTACTGTATTGTGTAAAAGCATAATAGAATGTAATGAATTATGTGCTGTGATATGTTTATTTTTAATATAAAAATATTTTTCTTTGGCGTGTTAATTTGGAAACTTAAATATTTTTCGTGAACTTATTAATATAAACATATTTGAAACTCGCTGATATTTCAAATTTTAGCTCTCAACACAAAGCAAAAATTCGACTAAGTGACAGCTCGTAACTCGGAAAACTCGTAAGTTGAGACACTCGTAAGTCAAGGTACTACTGTATATCAATAAAATTGGCATTTGATTTATCTAGTAGATAAAATTTGAATCAATAAATGTAAATATGTCACTTATTTATTTTTTTCTTTCAGAGGTTCATCCAAATATTTTATTCACTACTTATAATTATTTACAACTGAAAATATAACATAATTTTACCATTTTATTTGAACATTATTCCAAAATTATATAAACTAGCAAGAATATGCGCCCTGTAATGTGTAAGTATTTAAATTTTAACGTAATGAAATATATCAAATTAGAAAGACTAACGAAATTGAATAAGAATGCATATAAAAAGATTACACTTATTTTAATTATATTTTAATTGGTTTCTGTATAAAACCATTCATAGGATTGATTTTACTACGTTGGAGATTAAAAATAATATTAGAGATCAATAACACCAAGTGATTATTTATTAAACCCGGTTTTGTTAAAACCAGTATACAAATTAACCACACCATATATTATGTAGGTACTGCCAAAATCTTCTCTCAATATTCATTTTAAAAACGAATTAAAATTAATTAAATCGATTATTTAAGGTCAAATTTTTGTCTAAGTCGAAACGTAGCAACATAATGAGCATCAGTTTAAAAAAAGTAATATTACACATGTAATTTATTTTTTTATACATTTTAAATAATTAAGTTTTGTTAAAAAAAAGACTAAGTGAAGATTTATGATGCACTCAAAACAAACGTTTTTATAACAATTTCATGATTTTTTTTTTTAACTTTTGTTCTTAGAAAATTTTTTTTTATAATTCAATAACAAAAAAAATTAAATCCCCTATGAACAGAAAAATTACTGAATTGTTGATATTTATTTAAATATAATATATATTTTTGTCGTCCCAAACACCCAGTGCGTAAAAGTCGTTTACTTTCAGAAACCTTATCTTGAGAAGGGAAACCTTTATTAAACAAATGTAACGTGATATTCTTACATATATGGTAGGTCATAATTGCAATTCACTAACCCTGATTGATAAACAAACCAAAAATACTAAAAATCAGGGAATTATGGGATTTTTAAAAATATTTCAATGTTGACTTATTAATCAACGAATTCTTTCTTTTTTTTTCTAATTACAGAATCGATTCAATCAAATTGATTCAATGGAAATAAATTGAAATTCTTTCAAATAAACATTACCGTTTGCAACAACCATAGATTCTTTTGAGTAAACAATTTATATACCTAATTAATAGATAACATTCATTTAGAATATGAAACGCCTAATTTTTTAAGTTTCAAAATTCATATTTTTAGAATCTAAAAACAAGTATTTATTTAATAACAAGCTTAATTTAGTATTGTTATACAATTTTTTTGAGAATTCTCGATGTATCTTTTTAAACAGAACAAATATCTATGTATATTTTTGTTCATTTATAATATGATAGGCAATTATATACTTAAACAGGAGAGTAAAAAAAAATCTCAAAAATATTTTTGTTTGTTTGTTTTGTGTTTTTTTTACATTTAATTTTTCGATTTTCGTTACTTATTTTCTACCTGAGTCACTCCCTTAAAAATGTTCTTCTATTCACACCTTCGGTCTTTTGTTTCTTTATTTATACTGTAATTATTTTCAAAAGTATATAAGCCCAAAGATATTTTGCGCCCCCAAAATAAGGGAGGTCGAAGTTAAGTGACCTAAAAATATCAGAAAGTTTTGAAGTAAAATAACTGATACATTAAAAAATTCATTTATTGATAAATCAACACGGAAAATTTCATTAAAATCGGAAAATTCCCTGATTTTTGGTAAATTTTTTTCAATCGGGGGGGGGGGTAAATTTATTTTGTAAATTACGCATATGAAAACAAAATTGGCATACCCGAATATTATTTAAACCTTTATTTCTTAGAGCTATATAAGACACATTGCAGGATTTTAAACACACTAATAAGTTGGGCGGTTTTGAAAAAAATCGAACTCAGATTTTCATAGAGATATCGTTAATAAATAAGATTTGTTCTATTCTATGTATTAATGATTTTTACTATGAACCAAATACTCATTTATAAACTTACGGCATTCCTAAGGCTATAACGACATAAGCAGTGACGTAGTTTTGGTTACAGACAGAAAGAACCAAATGTAAAAAATGAATTGCAATAATATCTGATTTATTCGACTGCAAAGTTACCAAAATCGACTTCTAAAGTTATTATTCAGTAAATATTATTTCAAATAAATAGACCCTTTTGATAACAATGTCAATTTTCTAGATATATTACAATAATAAAATGTTTCTTTTTGGGAGATGAGGGTATATATATATATATATATATATATATATATATAGAGAGAGAGAGAGAGAGAGAGAGAGAGTCATCCACAGACACATGCTTCGACTTATCAGTCTCTTCAGTGTGGCTAGACATGTGTGAGTTACCTACAGCCGAGATAGAAACTCTGATCGATTCAGCATCAGGTGGACAGCTTAACCGTTCGGCTATCGTCACCACAAAATGCGAAGGGGATTATAACTGTTTTAGTACACACATCTGTATGTATGTAAAGGCCGCCATAGAGTGCTCCATTCCTTTTTTATATAGAAGAGCGTTGCGTTTACGCTTTAGTTGGCGGTCGTCAGCGAAATCCCCTCATAAACTGTTCACAAACTCCTCCCAGGGTTGTAGAGATGGATCCTCATAAGCACATATATTCTGAAACTGAATTACCCAATGTATTTTGATAAGTATATTTCAGGGGGGGGGTGAAATTTGTTCCATTTGATTTAAATGAAATTGAAAACATGGGTAAAAGAGCAGAAACGATGCCTATTCACAAAATATCAGTAGATTTCAATAATACTTAGAGACCATATTATGGTGTAAGTAGGAAGCGCGTGGTGTAATGGTTAAAGTCATAGGAAATGGACTCGTCGCCCCGAGTTCAAATCCTGGACGTAATAATTGCATTTCACTTAGCGCTAATACCCTTGGGAAAGGTATGAATCCTACTCTCCTTCCAGCTATGGATAAATAGTAGAGCAGACTGGGCTCTTTAACCTTGGTTAGGCAACCGGTCTAGGAGAAGGAAAACTCTGAATTCATACCTGTTGAACTCCGCTTAAGAAATTGACCTTGTGTCACATCCTGCTCGTGTGGAGGGGTTGGTAAATATATATTAAGGTGTAATGGTTAGCAAGCTAGGTTCGTATACCATTGTTAGTGAGTTCGTTTCTCATTGGGCGTTCCATACTTCTGGCCTTGTGCCACATCTAAGCTAAGCTTAGAAAATAACTATATTGAAAATTCGCGGTTTCTATGACTAGGATTTTTGGAGATGGACCCCATAACCACATATATTCTCAAACTACATTACCTAGGGTACTTGGATAAGTATATTTCATTTTAATCAAAGGGGGGTCCCTGGAATGCACAAAATTCCCGCAAATTTCAATAACATTAAGACACTCTAATGGTTGTTAAACCTGCATATAGTGATCATTTTGGAATCCATAACTTGAGTATTGGAACCTATATTATTTTATTCTATTTTTTTATTCTATTGATTAAATTTATTTAATTATTCTATTAATTAAACGTAAATCAACAAAAATACCTCTCTTTTATAGCCAAACTTGGCTAATTCAGATATTTGATCTATGGTAAAATATCACTAGAATTATGACAATTGTACACAATAGGTGAATTTATTTATTCAAATATGCAAAATTAGTCTTTTTTATGAACTTATATGGTCCCAAATTTTTTTCCGTTATGCAAGAAAAGGTTAATGTCATTTTTAATGACATTATTATTTTTTTTATCATTTTATTTTAATTAGCAAATATATGCACCTTCCGGTGCAAGTATTTGAGTTTTAATGTAATAAAATATTATATTAAATTAGTAAGGCTAATGAAACTAAATAAGAATACAGATAAAAAGATTTGAAAAAGAAGGGGATATAATCGAAAAATAGACGAACTGAAACTTACTCTTCCATCACTCCGTTTTTTTTTAAATAAATTTTCTTAATTTAATTATTTAGTTAAAAGAAATCCATTAACAAGAAGAAATAACTGTAATTTTATTCTTTACTTCCTATTTTAAAATTTATCCCCGACATTTTTGCTCATATTCATTAAGATAAAACCAAATAATTAGAAATCAATAATACTAAGCACATATTTATTAAAATCAATTTTTATTATCAATATGCAAATTAGCCTTCCCGTTCACATTGTAAACCGCTATTTTGTTGTATATATAAATACAATTGCATGTTATTAGTGTGTAGATATGGTCACAGTATTAATAATGTAAAACAATTTTATTGATAATTGAGGTTTAAATAAAAATAAAATCATCGAGAATGTGACATATATAACTAAGGGAATTGTGACTTGAGTAGTGATATAGTTTCGGTTACAGACAGAAAAACACACAATCTCCATTATAATAAGACGTTACATTTTTAGAATTTGTTTTACAACTCTAAACTCTACCAAATTGACCTTTTTTGTGGACGAGCCGAGCAGTGCACATTTTAATACAGTTTGAAAATAGGGCAACATTTAATATTTATTTTAAAAATTTATATCAACTGATTAAGACACTTTTGTTTTTTTGTATCATAGCAGTTATCTCGTAAAACTTTTGGTTTGTTTGTATCATTCCAGCTATCTCATAAAACCTTTTTGTTTGTTTTTATCATAGCAATGCTCTCGTAAAACTTTTTGCTTTTTTGTATCATAGCAGTTTTTTGTTTATTTTTATTATAGCAGTTTTTTTTTTTATTATAGCAGTTCGCTTGTAAAATTCTTTTTGTTTGTATCATAGCAGTTCTTTCGTAAAACTTTTTCGTTTTTGTATCATGGAGTGCTCTCAAAATACTTTTTTATTTGTATCATAGCAGTTCTATCATAATTTTTTTTTTTTTGGAGGGGGGGGGTTTAGTAGTTCTTAATAGTTTTAGTACAGAACTGCTAAGATACAAACAAACAAAAATGACTAATACGCTAAAACTCTATTTTACCATATTAATTTAAACTCCGAGAATTATGTTTTAAGCTCTACGATTCTTAAGTCCGTTATTAAAATACTGGAATTAGATATATTTCATGGTATTTTCACAGCGATTTAGCACTGTTATAAGCAAAATTCTCATCACTAATATGTTTGAGGACTTAGAAGATATAAGGTATTGTAAGTAAACAATTATTTTCAATTTAGTCACATCGTTATTTAGAATATGTACATTCTGCAATTGATTTAATTCACGTTAACAGTTAATCTTATTCATTTTAAATTGTTTACATGCATGCACTTTTGTGTAGATGCAGTTTTGTTCGTTGTTTGATTAATTCGATATATTGCTTTCACCATTCACTCAAATAAAACAACTTAACAGTTCAATTTCGCCAGTTACATTACAAGTAATGACAGTTCAATTTTGCCTGTTACATCGGTAAGTGATAACAGTTTAATTGTGCCTGTTACATCGGCAAGTGATAACAGTTTAATTTTGCCTATTACATCGCTAAGAGATAACAGTTCAATTTTGCTAATTACATTGCTAGGTAATAACCGTTCAATTTTGCCTGTTACATTGCTAAGTAATAACCGTTTTATTTTGCATGTTACATTGCTAAGTGATAACAGTTTGATTTTGCCAGTTACATCGTTAAGTAATAACAATTCAATTTTGCATGTTACATCGCTAAGTGATAACAGTTTAATGTTACATCGCTAAGTGATAACAATTCAATTTTGAATGTTACATCGCTAAGTAATAACAATTCAATTTTGCCTGTTACATCGCTAAGAAATCAACAGTTTAATTTTGTCAGTTTCATTGGTAAAAAATATATTTTACCGCTAATTTTTTCAAAGAAAAGCCAAATAAAAATATAATTAGTTTATTGAACAAGGGTATATTAAAGAAATAATTAAAAAAGGATTTAAAAACAAAACAAATTAATAAAGAATAAAACACGATGAAAAGCAAATAAAAGAAAGATATACAAACAGAAGAATAATATAAATAAACAAATTAAAAACAAGAATATATAAAGAATAAAAGATAATAAAACAGATATATATATAAAATAATTTTTACAAGATATATATATATATATATATATATATCAAAACATTATGCTCTGAAGAAGACCTGTTTAATAATAGTTAGCTATTATTATTTTATTTTACTTTTAAAATAATTTCTCATTAGAATTCTGTATATGTAAACAAATTCCCATCGAAATTCGTGTCAGTATATAATACATTTCATCCATATTAATATATTTATATTTTTCCCTTTATCTTCTCAATATAGATATAAATACGAGGATTTGTTCTTAACTTTTTAAATCTCATACAACGCCGTGTTGCTCTGATTGTAAATCAATGAATTCCCCAATGTTCACTCACTTAAATGATTTTCTCATAACTAACTCCTAAAGATTTTGACTCTTACCAGCTCATTGTTATTTTACCGTCTTTTTAACCAGCTGTAAACCAAATATCTACCTCTTATCTAATGCAGACAGGTACTTCACCTAGTATTTTATATCTCTAATAATAAATGCAAATGCCTGTGTGCTACATTTTTTTCAACTTTAACCCTAGAGGCCGAAGCCCAACATATCATACCATTTTGGAATCATTCCGACTCGGTGAGCAAATTAAAAGCATTCTAGGCCGAATTCAGACCCGTAATCAGTGGCGTGCTAACGTCGTGATCCAGGGGTGGGGATACAGAGCACGACCCGGTACCTCCTCAAGTGGCCAATGAATACTGATTAAGATTTGTCAAAGCTTCTCCTATTCGCGTACTTTGAAATTATATGCATCCATAGTTTAGGATTATAGTGACAAAAGTTAGGCCATGTATTTCTATGTTATAACAATATAAAAGCTTTTGGGGTTAGGGTGATTTTGCGCTTCCCTAAAGCTGCGCCGTGGGGCAGCTGACCTCTCTTGACCCCACTTTGTTCCGCCACTGCTCGCAATCCTGAAATTTGGGATTCCAAAGTTTTAATTACTTTGATTATTTTCAGCGATGTTTTACGTGACTTTTTTTTTTTTTTTTTGCGACAATTTTCTTTACTTTTTTTTTTCTTTTTTATTGTAGGATAATTTTTATAACTTGGAAATCTACGTGGAAGATTCTAAAATTATCCACACTTTTGTTTTATGGAAGCCGACTTTATTGTTGATGATTTGATTGGCAGAACCATGACTAATCTGCAGAGTAAAAACTACATCATCGATGATAACTCGCCGGTTTGCGCCGTACGATCTCTCGAGCTTGCTGAATCTTCTCTTCAGTGGTGGAAGTTGACGGACGTCCTGCTCTCTCTCTCTCTCTCTCTCTCTCTCTCTCTCTCTCTCTCTCTCTCTCTCTCTCTCTCTCTCCAACTACAAGTTTATTAAATTTATAAGCAAATTAGATGTACATGAAATAAAAAATAAACAATAAAGTTATGTCATTTATTACGGAGTAAGTAAAGTCAATTCCTAAAGTCAGTGGCCTATTGTCGGTATCAAATGGACAGCGAGGGAGTCTATCCTCTTTTCACTTGGCGCTAGACCTGAAAGTTTTTTGTTTTTTGTTTTTTATTTATTTTTGGGGAGGGGTGTTGGGGGGTGTTTTTGACCAGTTGAACCCGAGCTCAGTTTTATTCAGAGTTTAAAACACACAGCGATAGTTTTATGAGACCATGAAAACCTTTCAGCAAGAGTAAAAGCTTTGATTTTGAAACAGACACCGTAAAGCCTACAACTTTCTGGACAGCTAACAGCATATCTATCACAAAGAATTTATTTGTCCTTCCTTCCCGAAGGCGATGAAACAAACTGAGTATTTCACAGCTGGGCGGATTTGGCTTTAGCACATACGGCCAAGTTTCTCTTCGTTCTCTGTCCACAATGTGAAGAGACCCGATTTCAACTCTCTCTCTCTCTCTCTCTCTCTCTCTCTCTCTCTCTCTCTCTCTCTCTCTCTCTCTCCCACCTCTAATTACAATGTCCACATGTTCACGCTCGTGGCTGTGTAAAGAATACGATTTATAATCGCAAGAAAATTTTTCCGTTCACTGCGTCTTTTTATTAAATGAAATAAAAAAAGAATGATGCTTCAATACGTGATCTCCTTCCTATTTTTCAACTGGTCCACTCATTTACATTTGTTGTGGCTAATGGCTCGACTAATCACCCCAGAGGGATGTAAATCGCACCAATTCACTTTTTCTACTCTTTTCAATTTGAGAACAGAAGAAAATATGTAATTAAACTCATTGCACTGATGGATAACAACGACCAAACATTATTCAACTTATATATTTTGTTGGTATTTATATAACTAGAGAAAGGAAAACTCTGAATTCAAACCTGTTAAACCCCACTTAGAAAATTGACCTCGTGCCACATCCTACTCGTGCGGAAGGATTGATAAATATATATATTTAAAAAGCTGTTTGCATTTCACATGGTGCTAATAACCCTCGGAAAAGTATTAATCCAATTCTCCCTCGAGCTATGGGCAAATAGCAAGGCAGACTGGGCTCTTTAACCATGGCTACATAACCAGTATAGGAGAAGGAAAACTCTGAATTCAAACCTGTTAAACTCCGTTTAGGACATTGACCTTGTGTCACATCCTAGTCCTGCGGAAAGGTTGATATATATATATATATATATATATATATATATATATATATATATATATATAAATAAATAACAAAAGACTTATAGATCTTGCATTATAGACTATTTCAGGGAGCTTAGACAAAAATGTCTAATTCTCCCGACTCATCAGATGCGAATGATGAATTCTTTATTTTTAAGGCATTTGAAAACAGATTTTTTTTTTTTTTTAATTGTCCTGTCCTGCTCAGCTGTAGAGTAATAAAAATAGGAATAAAAATACAAATAATAGTAAACAATAATAAAACCAAAGACATCTGACCGCTTGTCAGTAATTTGTTAGGAGTTACTGTTAATTCAATTAATTCAGAATTCAGGGACACCCCTGTTCATTTATTTAGTAGTTTTTGTTTGACTTAATTTATTTTCCTTTCTTTCCATATCGCTTCAACTATACCCACCCCTACATATCTATACAAACTTATACATATACATACATCTATATATACACATATATACATGTATATACACACATACACACACATATACATATATATACACCCATACACATATATATATATACATACATATATATACATATACACACATATATACATACACCTCTACACACATACACACACCCACATATACATACCTATATACAAATACACATATACACATACATCTATGGAGTTAGCCTGTTTTCTGTAAATTAACATTTAGCTAGTACAAATTATGTATTATTTCCTCCTTATTTGGAGGGTGGACCTGCAAAAGTTATATTGAATTATGTTAAATTTGAACACGCATATATACATACATACTCATATACATGCATACATAGATCCACACATAAATATGCATATATACATGTAAACAAATATATCCTGAAAATTTAAATATTATTAGTCATTATACCACTCAGACTACACATATGCATATCCACACACACATATATACATATATACACACCTATACCCATATACACCCATATATACACACACACACATATACATACACATACATACACATGTACGTATACCCGAATATACGCATATACATACATACACATACATATACGCACATAGCCGAATATATACCCATACACATGCATACACATGCACCTGCACCAGGGAAGTAGTAATAATAATAATAATAATAATAATAATAATAATAATAATAATAATAATAATAATAATAATAATAATAATAATAATAATAGTAGTAGTACTGATAATAAATAAGTAAGTAAATTCAAAAATAAATAAATAAAAATAAAATTAAAACTACAAAATATTAAGCTTTTAAAAATAATGAGTAAAATCATAGAATAATATAATAAAAGAATAATAAAATAAAATATAACCAATACAACTAAAAAATAAATAATAAAAATAATATTAAAACATATAAATTAATAATAGAGAAACAAATGAAATAATCAAGTAACAAAAAATATCAGAATATGAAATTGTCAATTAGTAAAAGCTAAGACAAAAATAACCCATACCTACATGTACACACACACACACACACACACACATATATATATATACATTCACATACACACGTACATACATATCTACATTCGCCCATACATATATCCATACTCCTATACATATATATGTATACACCCTTTCTGATATTAGTAGCAATAGTAAAAGTAACTATGGGTTGCACTAGTCTATAAGGGATATACTGACATTATATCTGGAATATACTAACATTATATTTTGAATTTTGCCTTATGTCTGCACTTGGCTATCAGTTCATTCCGTTTATTCAGCAGTTTTCTAGAGTCCTTAAACAATATTATTTCTATTTTTTCTGCTATACAAAGCGGGCATTTGTCTTTGAAGTTAGTAGCTGAGTTTGAAGTTCTGACAATTCTCCATTTAACCACCGGGTCGTTGTTTGAGTTCTTGATTGCCCAGTAGTGCTTGGATAATTCCGTTTGGTTAGATAGTGCGGGGTTGTTAAAGGAATGCCTATGGGTGTAGTACCTTTGCTTGAATGGTCCAGCAGTAATCCCGAGGTAATTGCATTTCACATGGCGCTAATACCCTTGGGAAAGGTATGAATCCAATTCTCCCTCCAGCTATGGGTAAATAGCAGGGCAGACTGGGCTCTTTAACCATGGCTACGTGACCAGTCTAGGAGAAAGAAAACGCTGAATTCAAACCTGTTAAACTCCGTTTAGGAAATTGACCTTGTGTCACATCCTACTCGTGCGGAAGGCTTAATTATATATATATATATATATATATATATATATATATATATATTATATATATGTGTGTGTGTGTGTGTGTATATATATATAATATATATATATATATATATATATATATATCGAACAAATTATATGAATTTCTTGGCCAAATCTATGATATTTGTGTGACGTTTTTACACCTTGAGTCTTACTCTACCACTTAAATACAATAATGTCTTGACTTACGAGTTCCCCAATTTATAAGTTTTCTAAGTTACGAGCTGTCATTCAGTCGATTTTTTGCTTTCTGTTGAGAGCTAAAATTTGGAATACGTGCGAGATTCAGATATGCTTATTTTCACTAACATTTAAGTTTACAAATTTATTTATTACGTTATAGAAAAGTATTTATAACAAATAAACATTAAAAGATATTACAGCACATAATTCATTACATTCAATTCGTTATGTTTTTTATATGATACAGTGCTATTTTTCTTTTTTAAAACACGTAACAAAAAAAATAGTGCTGGGGGGGGGGGCAGATTAATGTAGTTTCTAATTTATTCCAATGGGGTAAATTAATTTGATATACGAGAAACCTGAGTTACGAGCGGAATTATTTAAACTCGTAAATCAAGGAACCACTTTATTTTGGCATTAAGTGCTGATTGCGACGAGTGTGTGTTTTGAACTGGCATAATTATTCAGTTGGGTAGGTCGAGTTTTCACTTCTTTTAAATATCAAATTATCCATCTATGCGAAAGTTGTGTGTTAGTATACTGAATACTGATACGAAAAATTAGATCTTTTACTTGTATCATTGTCTGAGGAAATAGCATCAAAGATCGTCTACTAAAATGCACTAAAAATCCTCGTTTTCGCAAAATTTAGCCTTTAGAAAACGAGGATTTTTAGTGCATTTTAGTAGACGATCTTTGATGCTATTTCCTCAAACAATGGTGCAAGTAAAAGATCTAATTTTTGGTATCAGTATTCAGTATACAAACACACAACTTTCCCATAGATGGACAATTTGATATTTTTAAAAAGTGAAAAATCGACCTACCCTATTATTCAGTGGTTGATAATAACACAGAAGAAATTGGTACAAAGTCGACAATACCAGGAGATTTGTGCAGACGAATCAAATACAACTTGGCAAAAATGCTTCTTGCAAAAATCAAAAGACAATAATGAATGAAGTAATCTGGTTGGTTGATTGGTTGGTTTGATGGATTTTACGGCAGGTCAACCTCTGTTGGGTTATTTTATGCCGAAGACGTCCTGTTTTATTCATTCTTGATGGGTATTCAATTTTTTTTATTTGAACTCAATTTTTTAAACATTTTTTCTAAACTCATTTTTTCTATTTAATCGGACCCTAAAAGGTACTACCACTATGAGCCAGGACCCGTGAGTAATGGCGATGGAGGGTTATTCCGTACACCCCAGAGCTCCATAATTGGAACTTCACCATTAGATGCAGTTTAGCACTAAAGACACTAATACCCTCAGCCACTGCCTTCTAGCACATATATGATAAAAAGGGTTGGGGTCTGTCATAAGAACTATAGGGCTGTGACAATCATATAGGTGCTAGGGCTTGACGTAACCAGCAGATTGATTGGAGGGGGCCTTTCCGACCGACTGTCCGTCTAGCCTAAGTAAAGGCCAAAGTGAAGTGTTGCATGTCATGGACTGCTCAGTCACCAGAATTCCGTCCTTAAGCATCACGGGTCGCCACCCACAACCAACAGATGGCCCCATTTGGGGGATGTTACCCCTCTGTCAAGGTGCAGCCAGTTGGTGAATTCTTCTGCCCTAGCCGACAGGGTGACATCCCCCACTGGATGCCCCATACTTGGGACCTAGTATCACAATCCTGCCTGTGACAAACGAGTTAGGTAAATACCTACCAATAGCCAAGGGAAATAATGCCTTCATAACTCATAAATATTATTATTTTTTAAAACGTAATACTATTTCTGTATGTTTTAAATCAGACAAAGGCAGTATTATGGGGGATGTAGCCTCACCATAAATTGAACTACACCGCAAAAAAAAAATAACATACTTCGCATTTAATACAAAGTAAATCAAAATAAATTCATCTTTAATTTTTTGACAACTTTAAGTCGCTCACAGCGGCTCTTGATCCATTGCGATCCTATTGTAAGCCGCTGACTGTGGTTGTCACACTCACTCAGATTACACTGATACCAGGACTTTATATGAATAGAAGTTCTGAGGTGAATAGATAATGAACTTTGAAATATCCCATCATGCAAGTGAAAAATACCAAGAAAATTTGGTACAGCCGTGGGGGGAAATTTGGTAGGCAAAGAGATAAGAAGCTGTATGCAACATGTCATTTAAACCGCTCACAGTGCCTCTCCCACCACTGTGATCCTACCATAAACCGCTGGCGGTGGCTCTAGCATGTGTCCCTTATTTACACTGAAAAATCACGACATAAACAACCTTGACAATTTTATTTGAATAGAATGAGTTCTGAGATGAATAGATTGTGAACTTTGAAATATCCCATCATACAGGTAAAAACTACCAAGAAAATTTGGTACAGCCGTGGGGGGAGGGGTGGGGATTTGGTAAGTAAAGTGTTAAAGAAAATTTATATAAGCCAAACCTCAATTGATAAAGTGTGAGTCAATTAGTGAAAATCAAATGAAAGAAACAAAATTGGTTGCAACTTTGGTATGTGATCTACATTGTAATGCTTTTTATATTTAGTGCGTCTTGGGATGCACATATTTGCCTTGAATGAGTCCCCGAGAAAATGTATGGGTCCCAACTAAAGCCATTTAACTCCTACCTAGTAACCTATCCTGTGTAATTCGTTTCTAAGAAATTATTCAAAATGGTCAGGGAAGAAAAAGAAAAGCAGTGGGACGCATGGATACGATTTTACTGCGTCCTTTTAGATTTTTTTTTGCGTCAGGGACGCCGGACGCGTATCTATCAGCATCTTTGTCTTCATGTCCACGTGATCTACAAAAGTTAAATTTTATTTTAGAATTTGATATAAATATATCATTTGTTTAACATGGTTTTAATAAAACATGATTATGTTTTTATACATTTATTTGAAAGAAAATCAAATTATACAATTATAAGATAGTTCATTAAATTTACTAGCAAGAATATGCGCCTTCCGGGCGTAAGTATTTGAATTTTAATATAATGAAATATATTGAATTAGAAAGACTTACTAAATTAAATAAGAACGCATATAAAAAGATTACACTTTTAATTTTAATTATATTTTAATTGGCTTCTATATAAAATCATTCATAGAATTGATTTTAATATGTTGGAGAATAAAACTATAATATTAGGGATCAATAACACCAAGTAATTATTTATCGAACCCGGTTTTGTTAAGACCAGTATGCAAATTAACCACACCATATATTATGTAAACCTTTACTTCTTAGTGATATATAAGACACATTGCAGAATTTTAAATGTACTAATAATATGGCTGTTTAGAGGCAAATCTAACTCAGATTTTTCAAGTGGCATCATTAATAAATAAGATTTATTCAATGTATTGATGATTTTGACTATGAATTAGATACTCATTGGCGTATTGCGACGTAAGCGGTGACGTAGTTTCGGTTACAGACAGACACCGAATCTCCATTATAATAAGAGCAAATTAAATATACATCAAATAAAAGATAGACAATAAAAATTACGTCATTTATTATTGAGTAAGTAAAGTCGGCGGAGTGGCCTATTGTCGGTATCAACCGTACAGCGAGGGAGTCTGTCCCCTTTTCACTGGTGCTAACCAGGAAGATGTTGTTTGTGTCTGAGGTGGATACCTGCCATCAGCTCCCCACTTTATCGCACCGATGCAATCTGTGTTACTCATACAATTAGTTGACGAGGGCCAGTAACCAAACCGGAACCTTGTGGTTCCTCAATGGATGCTCTACCGACTAAGCTAAATCGGCAAAAGAATTTTAAAATGAATGAAATTAGGGTTAAGGGTTAGGGTTAGATATATCGCATACCAGATCAATTTCACTAAACGGAGATCGCATATCCAAATTTCAATGAAAAGTTAATGTCATGTGATAACCCGAAAATTAAATGAGCCACAGAGAAAGTCATAAAGGGCCACACACGGCCCACAGGGTGCAGGTTTTCCATGCCTGTTTTGAATAATCTAAATGAAAATATTTGCACGTATAAAAACAATCGTTTTTTGGTTTTTTTAATATATATTTTCATTTAAAGGCAAAATTGTAAATAGTTTTCTTATACGAGGATGAGACAAAAAGTAATGCCATTTTCTTTATTCCATGTGAAGTCTTTTCTTACTTTTAAGGTTTTTAGACTCACAAGGAGGCCAGAACAAGAATCTGATGAGTAAGACCCAACTTGCCAATCGACAATGTCATCCTTCCTGTATGACAATGCTCGACCACACACAAGCATCAGGACAAAGGAGACAATCACTTCATTTGGATGGACAACTTTACGCATCCTCCATATTCACCAGATTTAGCGCCTTCAGACTATCATATCTTCGGCCCCATGAAAGGGGGTTTGAGGGAAAAATATTATTCCAGTGACGAGGAAGTGAAATCTGTAGTAAAGAAGTAGCTCAAAGAATAGCCAACATAATTTTACGGGGCAGGGATACGTGCTCTCACTTGAAAGTGGAACATTGCTATTGAGAGAAACGGTGACTAAGTGAGGAAGTCGGGATGTGATCCACAGAGGACCAGTTTCATTTTTATGTATGATACATGTTCCTGCGTTGGTAATTATATCTGTCCTAAACAAAATGGAATTAGTTTTTGACTCACCCTCGTAATAAAGCCTAATCAGTTTGAAACAGCTGTCCAGGGTTCCGAATGTCGCACACGGTGTTTGCCGAATTTTCTGGATGTGGTAATTTAATTCAATTAATTAATATATAATTCCCTTATATATTAAATAGTTTTCTCTACATTTATTTGATTTTCAATCTCATTGATTTATACTCTTATTATATTTCTTATTTAGATTTTCTCATATTCTTTTAACCAATTATGATTGTCATTGTATATACAGAATACATATACAGATAACAATAATGTCTAATCATGGAATTGGAGTGTAATATTGTGATTGAGGAAAAGAAGAGTGAAAAAACTAATAAAAAGAATAAAATATTACAGTTACAATGGGATATTGGGAAAATTAGGATTAACTACTTTACTAGAAAAAAGAATGAGAGGTGATCTAATTGAAATAATTAATGGAATCTCTAATAATGTTTTAATATTTATATTTGAACTGGAAATTTACTGTCAAAGCAGATTTCAAAAACTAAGACCTGGTATGTCTTCAGAACTTTTTAGGAAAGGAACATACAGAGAAATGAATTATAGTAATCAGTCATAGCTGACGAAACGTATTTCTTTTATGCCAAATAAACATACAGACATACAGACAGAATCTCTCATTTATATATACAGACAACAATATATGTCTATACGTGGAAATTGAAGAGTAATATTGAGATTGGAAGGCATACCAAGAAGAGTGACAAAACTAATAAAAAGAGCAAAAGATTACAGGAATATATTGAAAAAAAAATGGAATATTTAACCTATTTCGAAAGGAACATACAGAGAAATAAATTGCAATGATTAGTCATAGCTGAGAAGTCGTATTTCTTGTGTGTCAAATAAACATACAGACATACAGACAGAATATTTCTTTTATATATATGGAAAATGCTGGAGTTGTATTTAGTTTCAGTCGATGAGAGGTATTTGCGATTTCGTTCAGTGCTGTCTGATTCATTTTTGTTAGGTCATCTGAGCCAGGGAATCCATTGGAAGATATAACAACGAGATTTTGGAATTGTTAGGGAGAATGTATATTTGCAATCACCCCGAAGGGAAAAAAATATTGCCATCCTAGTAAATCAGCCAACGTTTTCCTGATAACCTTTTTTTCACATACTTCCCTCTTTTTTTCCGTTTCAGATACAGAATGATAAAACATACCAAACCTTTTCCTCGGAAGCTTAAAATGTCGATCAAATCTGAAATTGTTCCCAACAAATCATTCATCGCAACTGCGAAGATACAAAACTAAGACCCTGGTGCAATTTATATTCATCACTGGGATGTCTAAATGACGTGCAGATGAACACGCAACCAACGCTGCGAAAGAGTCAGGCTTCACGCTGATATTTCCTTCAGTGAAAAAGAGAATAGCTTAGCTAGTCGTTTCCTAACTGTGCTGATTTAATTTCATATACCACGCAAACTTCTGCAAATAGCAGAAATCTTCAAAGAACACTCCGACCGCACTCAATGAACTTCATTTTTTTTTTTTTTTTTTTTTTCTTTTTTTTTTTTTTTTTACTTGCAACGGATTCGACGCTTTTATTTCAAAAATAAAATTTCACTTTTTTTTTTATTTTTTTTTTTTTTTTTTTTTTTTTTGCAAAATGACACTTAAAAGGTATTTTCAGCTTGATATGAATATTGAAATAGCATATTCTAGATTACTTTTTAAAATAATAAAAACAATTGAATTTTTTTTTATTGTTCTGATTCATCATCTTTGATCAAATACTTTTAACATCTTATGTAAATTAAGTAACTGGTTACGTCGGATAAGAGTTCAAGACTTAGATCCTCACCGAGTGTTATAAACCATATTAATATTGATATAGCAAAAAAAAGTAAAGTAGGCGGAGTGGCCTGTCAGACGGATAACGAAGGAGTCTACCCTCTTTTCACTAGCGCTACACAGGGAGATCATTTTTGCGTCTGAGGTGTAGCGCCAAACCTACCATCAACTCCTCACTTTACCGCACAAATCCAAGTTGTGCTACTAATGTTTAATACAGGCCAATGAAATTAGCCGATCCGGGGCAATTTTTTAATGATGCGTGTTTTTATCCATAACTAAGCAATAAAAGTTTGTAATTATTTTGCATCTTCAGTTTAGTTAGATATTCTGTCTTTTTAACCGTATTAATAACGATTAATTGATTGTGAATAATTGTTTTTGAAACAAAATTCCGCCCTGTCGGATGGAGCTGTAAAATATACAGACTGCACCTCTGCAGCTGGGCAAAATCCCCACAATGGGGCAACTGCTGGCCGTGGGTTGGCGACCCGTGATACTTAAGGACGGAATGATGGTGGCTAAGGAGTCCATAACGTGCAACACTCCACTTTGGTCCTTACTTAGTCGATCGAACCCAGCAAGGTTTGACATGCCGTAAAATCTTTTTTAAAAAAGAAAGAAAGAAAGAAAAAGAAAGAAAGTAACAATTTTTGTTTTTTCTGAAGTTTTAATTCTACGCGATTAGTTATGTCTTTCAAAAATTATGCAATTAGTTACGTCTTTCGTTGGTTATTGCTAGAGCCACACTCTATGACAAAAATACTTTCGTTAAAAAATTCTCTTGGATCCAAGAAGTATGTATCACATAGTACCTAAATAATGAGAATGGAACCGTCTGTTTTTCCTATGAATTATGTCTGACGAAACTTCGGAAGAGAGAAATCACGGGACTTGTTAATTCAACAAAGCAATTGTTAATTACTCTGTTCACCATGTATCTTTGCTTAATAACATTTTTCCCTATCCTTAATACTCGTTGTGTTTCTTCCTATTATTTTCCTGTTAACTCTGATACTCGAGTTACAACCACCGTCAAGTTCCTAATTCGTGAATTATTACAAGAAAAAAATGTGTTTACTAAATTTGTCGCCCATAATAAGTGCCGCCCACAACAAAAGCTCGACTAGCCATTGACACGCTACGCCACTGTGTACAGTAGCGTCTTTCAATAATGTAGCATTAGATATGAAACTCGATTAACCATTCATGTATTTGTGTGTGTGTTTGTGTGTCCGTGTGTGTGTGTGTGTGTGTGTGTGCGCGCGCTCGTGCATGTGTGTCCGCATGCGCGCATGCGTGCGTGTGTGTGTGTGTGTCGCGTGGTGTGTGTCCGCATGCGCGCATGCGTGCGTGTGTGGTGTGTGCTGCGTGCGCGCGCGTGTGTGTGTTTATTGGGTTGGTTGATTGGTTGGATTTTACGGCACGTCAACCCTTGTTGGGTTATTTTATGCCGAAGACGTTTTTCTTTTATTCATCTTGTTTGGTATTCAATCTTTTTAACTCATTTTAGCTCATTTTTAACTCGTTTTTATCTATTTTATCCATAGATGATACCCTAACAGGTACTACCACTCCGAGTCTTATGGCAATGAAGGTGTACTCCACGTTTCCCAGAGCTCAAAAACAGGAACCTCGCTACTAGATGCAGTTTAGCGACATGCCCAAGACACTAAACCATCAGCCACCGTTGTCTAGCACATATATATTTACCAACCCCTCCACACGAGCAGGATGTGACACAAGGTTAATTTCTTAAGCGGAGTTCAACAGGTTTGAATTCAGAGTTTTCCTTCTTCTAGACCGGTTGCCTAATCAAGGTTAAAGAGCCCAGTCTACCCTACTATTTACCCATAGCTGGAGGGAGAGTAGGATTCATACCTTTCCCAAGGGTATTAGCGCTAAGTGAAATGCAATTACCACATCCAAGATTTGAACTCGGGGCGACGAGTCCATTTTCCATGACTTTAACCATTACACCACGCGCTTCCACATATATGATAAAAAGGATTGGGAGTTTTCCATAAGTGAAATATGGTCGTGACCTCTCCGACCGACCGTCTGCCCAAGTAAGCATTAAGCGGGTCACTACCTACGACCAACAGGTGGGCCCCATTAAAGACGTATTATCCCTCTGCAGAGGTGCAGTCGACACATTATACAGTCCCAGTCGACAGGGCGGAGATTTGGAAAGAGACAGTATTGTTGATTAATCTGAAATTAGAATAAGCTGACGCCAAATGATACCAAAACTGTGAACTTTGTGATTGTCCAGTTCACTAATGAAGATAAAAAGAAAACGCACTCCGCGTTGTTTAGGTCAACCTCAGCCATTAACATGAAGTGTTCTTCGTGCGATGAAATACATAAATACTCTCATGCCGCCCACCCACCAAAAACTGATAGACACGACAGAGTGTGCTCAAATCAGACCAACAATGGCAGGAGAGTATCATTACTATCGGTTATGGCGAGTAATCAGATTTTTTGGAAAAAATCTGTAATCAGACAACATTAAACGGGAAAAACAAAATGAGATGGTCAGAGCATCAGTTGCGAAATATGGAATTTTATGGGTTTTCGTGTTTTTGTTGTTTTTTTGTTTGTTTGTTTTTTTTGTTTGTTTTTTTGTTTGTTTGTTTTTTGTTGTTTTGTTGTTTTTTTTTTTTTTAGATAAAGCATTATCAACTATTATTATCTCAATAATGTGTGTCACATTTTTCTTTTCAACTTTACTTCAACATATAATAACATTTTATGGAACACAGCTGATTCTGTGAGCAAACTAAAAACATTCCGGCTCAAAACTGGACCCGCAATTCTGAAATTTTAGATTCACAAGTTTTAATTACTGCGATTGTTTTCGGTGATTTTACGGGATTTTTTTTTTTTTTTCAACGAATTTTTTGTACGATTTCAATTTTTATAATATGGAAATCCATTTGGGAATAATCGATTCTTAATGCTGCTTGTTAAATGGTTGGGAATAGAAACAAACTATTTATACTGACACAGAATGGGAAAATCAAAAATATATATCATGAAGATTTCCAATAAGTTCAAAATAAACAAATTATATCATTGTTTTGAGGAAAATTGTTGCTTGATAAATATTATTCAAGTTTAATAAAATTTAATAAGCACTCAATGTATAAAGTGTCATAAAAGCCCTCCACGGGAACTAGCTTAATTGCCACCAACATGGCGGCTTTTAAGCTAGTTACTAATAATTTTTACTAGTATTTTCTTTCAGCCGAATTTTTAATTGTTTTAATTGCAATTCACTCGGAACCTCAATTTATGACAACAAGAATAGAAAGCAGACTGAAACTAATAAAGAATAAGATAAGATCTAAGGGAGATTTAAACTCGCAACCCCTCTTCCCTCGGAGATCTGACAAAATACACCTACTCCTCTTTAGTGTCTGAACTACGAGAACCCATTGGAAGAAGACTAAAACTGAACTTTTAAACACATCTTTAGTTCTTTCTCGACCTCTACCGGCGCCATATTTGTTATTATTGTTTTGTTTTGTTTTTTTTCTTTTAGTCTAGAAGTATTAGTAGCATCTTTTATTTATCCTTTATTTTTTACTAGCAGCGGCTACTCAGCGTCGCCTGGGTTGAGGGGGATTTTTTTAAAGTTAGCCCCACAGATTCATTATTACTGAATCATGAGTTGAATCCTCGTGTGATGCCCCATTTAAATCCCTATATAAAAAAATAGACCTTGCATTGATCCAGCTACTCTGAAAAGAAATGTTAATGTCTACTATCTAAAATATTGAATGAAAAAAAATCCATGCTGTTATCATTTAAATTTTATTTTTTAATTATCTTCACTAATATAAATCAAACCTTCATTATTTTTGCTCAAAAATCAAGAACTGGTGATATTTAATATGTATATATATTTACTTACTTCCAGCATGTCTGTCTTGGGCACTTTTTATTGCCAGCGAATGCGTAGGATGCCATGCTACCTAGAAAAAAAAACTCCTCAAAAATATTGTTTGTGTTTTAATATATCAAGTTTTCTTTCTTTCAACAATATATGCGTTCCGAAGAAGACTGGTTTTAAAGTATCTTTTACAATTGTCTTCATTTTAATTTAAAATTATTTCAATTAGATTATACTTTACAAACGACACAGGTCGAAACAGATATCTGTCAGCATATTATTAATATTTGTCTTTCTATCTCTTTTCAACATATCAAGTTAAGTATCTTTAAGAGGTAAATAAGAAAAGACAGTAAGATAACAGCCTATTATCGTTACGATGGCAACGAGGAATATTAGAAAATGATCACCACGAAAAACGATTCAGAGACCACACCAAAGTTATTGATTGTGAATGTTTATAACACCATGGTAAGTATCTTAAAGAAATAAGAGAAGATAGTAAGATAATAGACCATTGACTATGATAAGTGACGAAATGTCTTAAGAAAAAGCGTCATAATTATTACCTAACATGATAGAAACAAGTGTGGAAAAGAACATACCGATGAAAAAAATATCCTAGCTATAAGAATAGGTAGTAAGGTAATAGGTTTGGTTTAGTTTAATTTGTTGGATTTTACGGCATTTCAACCCTTGTTGGGTTATTTTATAAGAAAGACGGTTTGTTCTATTCATGTTTGATGGGTATTCAATTTTTTTTAACTCAATTTTTAAACACATTTTTAAAACTCATTTTTCCTATTTAACCTATAAAAGATACTACCACTTCGGGTCTGGTGGACCTGGAAGTAATGGCGATGAAGGGGTACTCTATACTCCCCAAGCCCCAAAATTGGAACTTTACCTCTAGATGTAGTATAGTGTCATACCCAAGACACTTAGCCACCGTCTTCTAGCATATATATGATAAAAAGGTTTGGGGCTTTGTCATAAGGGCAATAGGGTCGGGATAATTATATTGGTGCCAGGGCTTGACGTGAACAGCCGATTAATTGGAAGGAGACACTCCAACCGTCCGTCTAGCCTATGTAAGGGCCAAAGTGGAGTGTTATATGTCATGGACTGCTGAGAGTCTCCATGATTCCGTCCTTAAACATCACAGGTCGCCACCCACGACCAACAGGTGGGCCCATTGGGGGAATTTTACCCCTCTACAGAGGTGCAGTATGCGTATTCTATTGCCCAGCCGATAGGACGCGTAAAACTATTGAGTAGTCTAAGTGGTAAAAAGTGAAGTCGTCGGGGTGGCATAAAGTCGGTATCAGCGAGCGAGGGGTCTATCCCCTTTTCACTACCGCTAGGCCAAGGAGATTGTTTTTGCGTCTGTGGTGGAACGCCACAACTACCATCAGCTCCTTACTTTACCGAGGGGCCTGTATCGAACTAGGAACCTTGTGGTTTCTAGCCGAATGCTTTACCGACTGAGCTAACCCGAAAGTGTTCGTCATTTTTGTCGTTAGATAGCATTAGCAGCGTCCAGTTTTAACTAATTCAACTCAAAAATATTCAATCTAATTCAAAATATTTGTATTATTATCTTAGTGTTAAATAGTTCTTCTTAATTATTATCTTACTCGGGTCTACCTCTTCTATCCGGGCTGAGTCCGCTCTTGTCTTCTTGTCGTCTTGTGTTGATTTGGGTTTGTTAGGGTGTCGTCGGGGCTGCTGAATCCCCGTCTCCATCTCTAGTTCTTAATAATGAACACAGCGACTCAGTATTATTGCGACGTCTCATGTCTCATGCCAACGCGCTGAGTGGAGCTTCCAGGACAGATGCCATTCACCTTCTGTATCAGTCGATCGCCTAGGGAACAACTCTTAGCTTTTCCCACAGACCTCAGTCACGTGACATTCTAAACGAATCAGAACATCACGTCCATATCAATAATGGGCCAAAAAGCTGTCAACAAAACTAATGGTTATTTTTCCTGACACTTCATCAGAATTAACTTTTTAATCAAAATATTTCTACACTTCATTACAAAATGAATAGGCTGCATCTCCAATATTTAACATTAGAATTAGTGTCGTAGCAGTGTGCATTTTTAAGTCGTAAAATATAACGTGTTTTTTGTTTATTGAATTTGACCGTGGAGTCGGAATATAAAACCTCGAGCTCGACTCCACAGCCCTGGGTTCTAACACTAAAAACAAGAAAATTACGTTTTGACCGCAAAATAAAAACGATATGAATTAGGTTTTGCTTAATTTGGCACACAAGCCTCATAGTGCTTACGGTACTAAATGTTTCACGGGAATAACATTGCACTAAATGTTTCATAGAAATAGCATTGCGATAGATGCTTCATAGGAATAGCGTCGCGCTAAATGTTTCAAAGGAATAGCATTGCGCTAAATGTTTCATAGGAATAGCATTGAGCTAAATGCTTTATAAGAATTGCACTAAATGTTTGGTAGGAATAGCATTGCTTTAAATAATTCATAGGAATAGCATTACACTAAATGCGTCATAGGGACAGTATTGTGCTAAATGTTTCATAGGGACAGTATTGTGCTAAATGTTTCATAGGGATAGCTTTGCGCTAAATTATTGTTATTTATATACAAATCCATGTTGCGTTTTATTCTAGTAGAGATTGGACGTTAACAGCAGTTGAACATACGAAAAGGGTGGCTACAAAAAGTTTTCGAAGACACCACCCACTGGAAGACCTGTCGGGAACGATGACCGATAAAGACGGATGACGAGTCATGGAAATCCGTGCTAACAGCGCGACATGATGATGATGATGATGATGAGGAGGAGGAGGAGGAGGAGGAGGAGGAGGAGAGGAGGATATATTTAATAATCGAAACGTTTTAAACGTCGACAATAATTTTCAAATATTGATAAATCATCCTCATGTATCTTTATTTAGCACATTTATTTATTACTTTTCTAAATAATACTTTATGTATATTGCATGCGTGCACGTGAAAAGTTTTTCCTTGTAATTTGCATGTTCAGTTTTTTTTTTTTTGGGGGGGGGGGTACCAAAAAATAATTACAAAGTTTGTAACATGACTGATAACTTAGAAAAGTTCTTTATTCCTAAATTAGAATTATGTAAGAAGTTCATTAGCAAAAAAAAATAATAATAATAATAATCACGTAAAAACTGGTTGATGCAATAATAATCTCAAATCTACTAAATTCCCATAATAATATAATAAACATGCAATTTTTGATCGATACAAAAACATTTTCATTAAAAACTTTTTGTTCAACATTTTAAAACTAGAAACACGTTTTATTTTTATTTTGTAAGTTGGCATGTTTCGTAAAAATATAATTATTTATAAAATCAGGTGTAAAAAAATCGTGTGTATGAAATGTATTTTAAAGAAATATTATTGATACTAGCAAATATATGCGCCCTCCGGGTGCAAGTATTTAAGTTTTAATGTAATAAAATATTATATTAAATTAGAAAGGCTAATGAAACTAAATAAGAATGCTGGTAAAACGATTTGAAATAGAGGGGCGTATAATCGAAAGATAGAACAACTGAAACTAACTCTTCCATCACTCCCGTCTTTCATTGTTAAATTTTCCTAATTTAACTATTTAGTTAAGATAAGAAGTAAAAAATGGAATTACAGTTATTTCTTCTTGTTAATGAATTTCTTTTAAGATTTATCCCCGAGATTTTTTTTCTCATGTTCATTAAGATAAAACCAAACAATTAGTAATCAATAATACTAAGCACATATTTATTAAAATCAAATTTTTAATATCAATATGCAAATTGACCTTCCTGTTCACACTGTAAACCACTATTTTGTTGTGTATATATAAATACAATTAGCATGTAGATATGGTCTACAGTATTAATAATGTAATACAATTTTATTAATAATTGAGGCTTGAATAAAATAAAGATCATGTAGAATTGTGACTTGAGTAGTAATATAGTTTTGGTTACAGACATAAAAACGCACAATCTCCATTATAATAAGATATTATTGATACGTGGAAAAACATGCTCCCTCCAGGCACAAGTATTTAAGTTTTAATATAATTAAATATTATGTTTAATTATAAAAACTAATGAAATTCAATACGAATACAAAAAAGATTACGCTTATTTCAATTATTTTTTAATTGGTTTCTATATAAAAATCATTCATAGGATTACGTTTAATACGTTTGAGAATGAAACAATAATATCAGAAATCAATAAAATCATGTAATTATTTATTAAATCCGGTTTTGTTAAAACCAGTATGCAAATTAACCACACCATATATTATGTAAACCTCTATTTCTTAGGGATATATAGCACACATTGCAGCATTTTAAAAATGCACTAATAACATGGGCTGTTTTGAGGCAAATCTAACTCAGATTTATTCTATGTATTAATGATTTTGACAATTAATTAAATACGAATTCATAAACTTACGCAATTTCTGACGAAATTGTGACGTAAGCTGTGACGTAGTTTCAGTTACAGAAAAATAGAGATCAAATCTCTACTATTAATAGATATTTATGTTTTTGCATATTTTCACCACTTATTTATAATTTTTGGACCAGTTTACATTTTTATTAGAGAGACTTCAATTCTATTATGTGTGTTTGTTTTTCTGTAACTGAAATTATATTACTACTCGAGCCAAACAAAGTCAAGGAAAGTCCGACCCAAATCCTCTGCTGCCTTTCAAGGAAAGGCTAAGGGAATAAAACCCGAAAACAATTCAGGAGCCGGAGTCCCTAAGGTGGCGTGATACTGACACCCAGTGCTACCCATCAACTCCTATGACACTACCGTTGCCAAACTGCATTGGTCCTTACCTTTCCTTTGGATCACAGCGGTAGTGTGGAGAGGGGGGATTTGCTACATGGGCAACAGCTTATCCTCCATATGAACCTGTCAGGCTATGTAGTTCAAAGAGGAAAAAAACTTTGACACTACTCTCGACGGAAGGCTGCCAACCAACCAGCCAACCGAAACTATATCGCTACTCAAGTCACAATCGAAATTCCTTTAGTTGATTTTACATCACATTCTCCATGATTTTCATTCAAACCCCAATTATTAATAAAATTGTTTTACATTATTAATACTGTTGGCCTTATCTACATACTAATAACATGCAATTGTATTAATATATACAAGAAAATGGCGGTTTTCAGTGCGAACGGTAAGGCTAATTTGTATATTGATATTAAGAATTTGATTTTAATACATATGTGCTTAGTATCATTGATTTCCAATTGTTTGATTTTATCTTAATGAATATGAGCAAAAATCTCAGTCTAAATTTTTTTGATGGTTGCACAAATTGTCAAAGTTCTTATGATTCATGTATTGCGCTTGTGCAACCATCAGTAAAATACTTAATATTTTTATAGGACAATTTGGCCACTTATGAATCATACACTCTCTGCTACTGGTATTACAGACAATATATTTCAAAAGATCTTGATATGATACATTCAGTGGTTCCAGTAACAATTTCATGTTTTGGTGGATGGTGCGTACACATACAGCATGTGTACCTACACTACCAGCAAGGACACAGCATTTCAGCCTTAGACTACAACATTTTGAAAACTCCAAGAATACTATCATGTTCTGTTCCTTGAATGGTCTGAAGAGCTCATTTAGGTTGTATAAGATGAGTTTTTCTTCTGATGAATATTACGTTTAATACTAACAGTCTTTCCTGCCTGGCATCAGTTGAATATATTCATCTTGGTAAAATGCTTCCACTAGCCGTGCAATATCAGCAGGCAAAGACTTGCCCCTTTTTGGTTCCTGGCACAGCTAAAATACCTCTTACCAAACAATTTGTGAGCCTTGTGTACAATGTGTTCTGAAACACCAAACTCACGATTTCTTTGTGTGACCAGTCGGTAGGGGCAAGTGTCAAGATTTGTATTTTTATGTTGGTCGATTCCATTCTCTTCACTTTTGCTACAAGAAGCTTTATCATTTTATCAAAGCACTTAACTTTATCTAAAAATCTCATTTTTTAATTTCAAAGCCTCATCATTCAACAGCTCAGAGTCAACATTTAATGACTTGCCTACTTTGGTCTTTATACATTGCAATGCAGAAGAAATTTTTCTCTTACCTAAATGAGCTTTTCCAGAGTAATGAAGCCCTTTTGAAACATTCATTGATATTTCTCTTCTGATTCTGCATAAGTACTTGTATCAAGCTTTTTCATTGCTTATCTGATACACATCTTGGTTCTTCATTATTACTACCCTTTTCTGATTCTGCGGAAGTACCCGTTTCAAGCTCTTTTATTTCCTCATCCGGTACATCTCATCATCAGGAAAAATGTTGTGGATTTGTATTTGACAGAGTTTCTTGTCTGGGATTAGTACCAACTTAGCCTTTACCTTGTCTACCATCTCCAATGAAATTGCTTTCAACCGCCTTTAATTTGCTTTTTATGATTTTTAAATGGAATACATTTTCAAGCCATTCATATCTATTAGCGTCATGTGAAATTCAAACTGTTTCGTCCAGGAATTGAACTCGGGTCGATGAGTCTATTTTCTACGACTCTAACCATCAGACCACGCGCCTCCTCTCGTTTTATATCAATAATCCTTCTTGGCATCTATCTGCTGTTTACTCACCGATTTAAAAAAAATCCCCAAATCGTTGAGTAAAAGATTTTTTACCCACCAAGATCGATTTTCCGTCAACATTCCCGAATTCAGAGAATCGATATCTAAATTTTTAAGATTGTTTTTGATAACATACTTAACTTTCCCGCCTCTTGAGGGGCAGATAAGTGGGCCTTCCTCCACGGCACCACCTCCCTCCTTGCCTAAAAGGAATGAAGGTCGGTTTTATTGCCCGGCACCCGAGGCGCCCCAAAAAGGGAATTCCGACGGGCTAAGGACCGGTTTAGCTCAGTCGGTAGGGCGTCCGACTAGAAACCTCGCCAACTCAACGTATGAGTAGCTCAGCGATCTGTGCGATGAAGTTAGGAGCTGATGGTAGGCGTGGCTCTCCATCTCAGACGCCCAAAACAATCTCCTTGGTCTAGCGCAAGTGAAAAGGGGGTAGACTCCCTCGCTGTCTGGCTGATACCGACCACCCCGACGACTTTCCTTTCTTTACTTTTTTAGAGCATTTTTGCACTGGCCACAGATGATCTTCGGTTTGTGTGTGGCTCGCCACAGTAAAATGACTTCATGTCAATCCTGACACTTATGTATTTAAATAATCCCTCCACACTGTTGGGTCAGTAAAATGGTAATTCCTGTGTGTGGAGTTGAGTGAGGGAGAGGCTTTCTGTGATTGGATATAACAATCACGTGATGAGCCCAGAAGTTGGCGCAAAATACTAAAAATCACAGAGAGACTCCGGGCAGATCCGATGTAACAGCGAGTTTAAATCCTCTCCAAGAAATCACCCTAAGATACCAGATATTTTCTTCAGTGCGTCGGTAAGTCCCTTAAACTCAACTTTATACACAGGAAGGATTTTATATTGTTACTCATCGTTTTATTTGCTCGTTAATAAATTGTTAGAATTAAACTAAGTTTTAATTCATTTATTTGTTAGCCTTAGAATTAAACGCTATATTAATACAATAACACGAACAGTTCAGTTTTCGTAGTTGCTGAGAAAAGACTTTATTTTTAGTCCTAAAAAGGACAGTTTGCTAAGCTGTAGCCATAACATCTGGAACTACAGTTAAAAGAAGGATTGTAGAATGTTGAAACATGGACAGTAAGCAGAATCGTGACAGGCTGGAAAATGGTCAACAGAAGGCCGGATCGTGATCAGCAGAAGACTGGGTCGGCGGCAGCCTGGGACGTGTGCAGTTTGCCGGAGAGTTACGGGTTACCGCAGGAATGTGATCAGCAGAAGACCGGATCGTCGGCAGGTTGGATCGTGGTCAGCATACCGACTTGTAGTCAATAGAAGGCCGGATCGTATGCGGGCTGGATCGTGGACAGCAGAAGACCGGATCGAGTGCGGGCTGGTACAGGAACCGCGAGGAGACAACGATATGCGATGGGCTGGTAAAGCGACTGCAGGAACGGGATCGCGTTCAGCAGAAGATCGGATCGGTGGCGGCGGCCTGGGGACCGGTCCGGAAACCTGCGATGAGGAGTCAATTTAGCAGGGTCAATTTTTAAGCGGAGTCTAATTGTGAGTAATGAGGTTTAATAGTGGAACAGTTCACTGGGGACAATAGTGTCAGGAGTGAAGGAATCTCGTTTTCTGTGCAAGATTCTTTCTAGTTGTCCAAGGTCTCAGATGAATACAAAGGTTCCTAAAAACACACGGTGACAAAAAAACTCTTGATATTCATGTTAATTCTACTGTTATATATTCTTCTAGCGTCTTTTGTATCTTATGTAAATGGGTGTTCTTCTTCTAGTGTCTGGAACTTCGTCTTGGAGATTTCGTGTCTGGTCTTCCATTGGGATTTCTCGTCAATCAGAAGCTCTGGGTCATTAGTAGTTTTCGGATAAATAACCCAAAACTTAGACTTTATATCATATTTTATTTAGAAATCCCACCCAGACTAACTGCGCAGAGTGAGTACGGGAGCGTGCTTAACTCGATTTGCTACCTCCGTGGGCTGCCGAGTACTGATTAACTAGATCTTTCAAATCAAAACCGGAAGAACCCTTCTTTCTCATTTCTCTACTAATTCTCTCGGTATATACCCGAAAAGGGATCAACACGAGTTTAACATGTGTCAATCAATCTTCCATGATATCGTACTCAAAAACTGCTAGCCGTAATTTCTAACAGCCACTTTAATTTCTACATTAACTGTACATAATTGTTAGGGTACTAACAATTATGTAACACTACTTGTTACGATTTTTGTTGCTATTTTTAGGCTTCAAGTGGGAGCACTTTACATTAGATATCCTTGTGTTAAGCAGAGCGCGATCTTTGGTTGTTCCTTGGTGTCCCTTAGTGTTGGGTATTATCCTTTGGTTGTTTCTTAGTGTTTGTTAGAATCCTTGCGTTGAGCAAAGTTCTTGGTTGCAGGTCCGTTCGTCAATGTCGAATAACGTGGAAATGAACGGCTTTCAATATCGGCAATTAGATAGTTAACTAACCACATATTCGGGCTGTTCATTGGATGGGGTTAATCCCCGTGACCACGCCGAGTCTATAAGTTTAAGTTGGGACCACAGTACATCTTATATAATTCAAAATATTCCAAGATCTTGGTTCTCCGTCTTTCCGAAAACACAGCTAGCTTTCTCGGTCCTGAGAATGTCACGCTAAGAGTTATAACCGATAGAGACGAGTGGTAAGAGAGAGTCATGTGGATCTGTGCTGTTAGTATGATATGATGATTTTTTTTTCTCAACTAGTTTTCACATAAGGTCATCGTCAAGACAGTTTTTCGTGAAAAAATATTTTCAGAAAGTTTTCAAAGTAATTGATAATCCACAAAAGAAGCTACGAAAAAAATATATGTACAGATATATACATGATAAAAAAAAAACAGACTTTTTTGAAAGTCAGGCCTGTTTGGGGGAGGGAGTCACCATATATATATATATATATATATATATATATATATATATAAGGAATTCCTTATTAATACAGCAGGTAATAATTTTATTTCGACCTTACTGTCACATCAAATCTGAAACCAAATGAATGAAAATCAAGCCAGACAACACAGTATGAATAGACAAGAAAGAGCGAACCTGCCATCTCGTGGATCTTGCAGTCCCAACTGATGATCGAGTGAAAATGAAGGAAAGCGAAAAGATAAACAAATACTTGGACCTTGCCAGAGAACTGAAGAAGCTGTGGAACATGAAGGTGAAGGTCGTACCAATTGTAATTGGTGCCCTTTTGAACGATCCAGAATTAGATTTTGACCATACAACAAAATGGTATATGCATAAACCAGAATCTGTTCTTGAGAATGAATCGCATAAAATTCTCTGGGACTTCAAGATTAAGACAGATCACCTTATCCCAGCCCGGAGACCAGACCTAGTATTGATTAACAAAAATAAGATAATTTGTCAACTGGTAGATTTTGCAGTACCAGCAGATCATATGGTGAAGAGGAAGGAAAACGAAAAGATAAATAAATGCCTGGACCTTGTTAGTGAACTGAAAAGGCTGTGGAATATGAGGGTGAACGTGATACTAATTGTAGTTGGTGCACTTGGAACGGTGCCCCAAAAGCTTGGGAAAAGACTGGAGGAATTGGAAATCAGAGGAAGAATTGAGACTATACAGACTACTGCATTGCTACAATCAGTCAGAATACTCAGAAGAGTCCTGGGGACCTGAGGAGACTTGTTGTCACTCGGACTCCAGTGAAATACCATCATCTAACGCTGGTGTGAAAAACTCTCATAATAATATGGCGTATGTATTTAATGTAAAAGAAAGTGTTAATGTATTTACAATTAAAGATCTTCAGTTATCTATATTTATATTAATATTGATCATATAGTTTGTTATATTTACTAGTACAAAATAAAAACACACTCCGGGCGATGTAAAAATAGATTTTTGAAACATATTGCCTGGGGGGTGGGAGTAAAAAATTCAATGTCAGCAAGTTTGTACCCTATGTAAGTAAAATCATCAAATTCATTAAAGGATTAAAAAATAAAACAATTTCAAATGTAAACTTTAAATATAAAATAAAACAAACTATATATAGATATATAATACCAGTCATGTATTTATTAAAACTTGTTTTAAAAAAAAACAATGAGGACTGTCTAATGCTGCATATACAAATTTTGAGTGTATTTATTGAATAAATACACTCAAAATTTGAACATGCCAAAAATCGTAGAATAAATTTTATTCTATGTTATGACGATTTTGGGTAATGTGATGTAAGCAGTGACGTCATTTTTGTTACAGACAAAAACCGGAAGCGAATCTCCATTATTAATAGATAAATAAAGAGTGCTCATTATCGTTGATAGAGCATGTATATCTAAGTTAGTTTAGCGAAGACATAAAATCAACAGTACTTGGTAACTGTCAGTTTCCGCCTATGTGATTTTCAAACCAAATGAATTTGTGTTCGTATTTTTCTTACATAACATTCTGTGGTGCATCATGACGTATATATATATATATATATATATATATATATATATATATATATATATATATGGTATTAAAATGAGTATATCTCACAACCTACTTATTATATTTACTAAACCAGAGAAACTTATGAAAATTACACATTCGCTTGTACATACAAACATTTGCTGTGACAAATTATGGGGAGATAACTCTTATAAATATTTATAAGTTACTTCCCTTTAACATGATCACAATTTCTTGTAATAAAAGCCAATAATCATTGAGACCTCTGTTGTGTAATTTGTTAACTCTACTGATAATAAACTTAGTAAGCACACACATACATATATACACACTCACATATATACACACACACACATACACATATGTATATGATGGTAATCCTAAATGTAAGATCTCCAAAATATTTAGAAATCACAGAAACGTTTATTGTTTATTTTCAATGATGTTTACATCCTTTTAAACTTTGAACGTGTATCTATTTTTCGCCATTTCGGTCGATGCATTTTTCTAGGCGATGTTGCAGTATGGGCATGTCATACTATTGTTATAAAGTGTTGAACCTCGTCGTCGTTGCAAACTCCATAAACCACTTGCGGACATTTTTGTTTTGTTTTATATCCATGCACAACTAGCCATACACATCCGTTATTTGCGATAAATTTAAATCGGTTTAATGCCTTCAAAAACCGAATAACTGCACGAAATTCACTCTTGCTGACAGCGTCAATCGGGAGCTCCATCAGAAACGACTGCCAAGCCAAAGTGAATGTGTCAGGGCGGTAGCGAGACGAGTGCAGTGACAGGTACAATTGTATGCACAACAAACACAACTGTGTTGCCAATAGCAGCACGAACAGTTTCCCTGCGTACTCAGCGCTTTGGACATCTTATTTTTGGGACTACACTTGCGCGCATGCACACACACACACATACATACGTGTGTGTGTGTGAGTGTGTGTGTGTGTGTTTGTGTGTGTGTGTGTGTGTGTGTGTGTGTGTTGAAAAACTAATCGGAAGAAAATTTAGATATACTTTGGTATTGATTAAAGAATATGTATTATATATACTAAATTATATATTATATATATTTATATATATAAATAAATAAAAAGTAAAAAATATAACATGAGACTTAGATTTTTGCATTTTTATAAGTAAAAATATCACAAATAATAAAATTTTACTTATAAATTTGCTCTGTAACTCTAACAATAAGAGTACACATTGAGCTCTGCAAACTGCGACACGTTTTCAAAAAAACTCCTATGTCGTAAGGAAGATTTCTTCTCCGGATTTTTGTATTATATATATATATATATATATATATATATATATATATATATAGGTGACCCAATATATTTAATTACATTTAACAGTGTTGAAATTTAATGCACAATGTGTACAATGTAAAAAAAATAAACAGAGTTTATCTAAAACACACACACACACACACACACACACACACGCACGCACTCAGCAGCATGGATCCTAAATCACTAGAGTAATACACCACCCTATAGCTTAGCCTAGACTACCCTAGGGTACGAAAATAAGTGTAAACAACCGATACAACCTGGAATTAACGCTACCATATAGTATGAATGATACATCTGTTTTTCCAAACGAAGTAAATATTATAATATTTTATATAGCTTTTAAGATTTTGATATTTTATTTTTTTGTAAATCGAAATTGAGGTATGCCTGTAATTGTAAAACTTAAACTAACCAAATTATCCCAAACCAAAAACACCCTCCCCCACCCCTTATCAAGAAAAATTCCTCAATATCCAAAATAACTTCCCATATCATCAGTAGAGATTGATCTAAACAGGGATCACAAGTTATTTGTTCTGCTATTTTCCAAGTATTGTTAAAACGCCTTCCTAATGAATCATCAATCTATAGTACAGAAACCACCGATATTAACCTATATTACGTTATTAGGGAACTTGGATAATTAAGGTTCGCAAAAACGTATTAAGGGACGTAAAAAAATTAAGGTACGTAAAAAATAAATTATGGGTGAAGAAGAAGAAAATAAATATTTTGAAAAAATATTTTGAAAGAAAGAATCTATTTGGAATGCAGTTGTTTAAATTGTTTGTTGAAATTCCATCAGAGAATTGCTGAGGTTGAATATAAACATTCTTGAGAGGAATGTCGAATTGTTTGGGTAAAATTCCAATGAATACAACATAACAATATACAATGGAATTAGAATATGACGTGTGGAAATAATCAGTTGATTAACGGTAATTATAAAAGAAGGGGCGAATAGTTGAAAGGGAGCAGACTGAGGAAGGCAGACCAGAAATTGGCTGGAGACGACACGCGATGCAGCCCTTGATTTAGCACGCCCGAAAAAAAAAATCAGCCTTTCTTTCTTTCTTTCTTTCTTTCTTTCTTTCCTCTCTCATAGCTGACACTTGACAGTGTCATAAGCTTAGTGTATCTAATTATGCCGAGTCTATTATTGTAAACAATATCTTTATCTCTCTTAGCATTGATGGCTGCTAGTTGTTACGGCCAGAATAAACATTTGTTGACAGTGTTTGTGCGAGTTTCTTTTCAATCAGTCCTGGTTACGACAGAAGTTAATTGAAGGTTTGTTTTCACACACGGAGAAACGAGCGAAAAGAACGAAAAGACCCATTACATCACACCTAGACATGAATATAATAGCTAAACACCAAGCCTTCAAATTCATCTTCTACTTAAATTACATTACAGAACAAAGAAACTCCTTTTATCACTAAACTCTTAAACAAAACACACTTTCCAAAAATAATAGCGTCATTCTTACCTAGATACCAAGCCACATTAGTATACAAGAAAATGAAAGGGCAGACAAAGCTGCAAAAAAAGCACTTCTTATAGACACATACAATACAAAAATCCTATACACTGAACTAAAACCAAGCATTAGCAAATTAATACATGGAAAATAGTAAAAATCATGGGACGATTAAATACATAATAAATCCCACCATATACAAGATAGCATCAGTGAGTGATTGACAGGTCACAAAAGAAAAAAGAAAAGAAGAGGTGATACTCTCTAGAGTTCGCACTGGGCACACCCACATCCCCCATTCACACCTACAAAAAAAAAGAAAAACGCTTCCAATATGTTCAATATGTTGAAAGTACCGTTCATTGTCAAACACTTCCTCTAAAACTGTGACAGTTTAATAATAATAATAATAATAATAATAATAATAATAATAATAATAATAATAATAGAGAAACAGAATCACTTATAATTGCTGCACAAAATAATGCCATAAGGACAAACTACATCAAAGCGAAAATTGATAAGACCCACAAAAATAGTAAATGTAGACTTTGCGGTAATAGAGATGAGACTGTTAACCATATACTCTGCGAATGTAGCAAACTAGCACAACGAGATACAAAACTAGACACGACTGGGTTGGGAAGGTGATCCACTGGGAATTATGCAAGAAATTAAATTTTGACCACACAACAAAATGGTATATGCATAAACCAGAATCTGTTCTTGAGAACGAAACGCACAAAATTCTCTGGGACTTTGAAATTAAAACGGATCACCTTATCCCAGCAAGAAGACCAGACCTAGTGTTGATTAACAAAAAGAAAGAACTTGTCAACTGGTGGATTTTGCAGTGCCAGCGGATCACAGGGTGAAGTTAAAGGAAAATGAAAAAATTGACAAATATCTGGACCTTGCCAGAGAACTGAAAAAGTTATGGAATATGAAAGTGAAAGTTTATACCAATTGTAGTTGGTGCACTTGGAACAGTCCCAAAGCATTAGAAAGGGTTTGGAAAGTTTGGATATCAGAGGAAGGATTGAAACCATTCAGAAACACTGCACTGCTGCAATCTGCCAGAATACTCAGAAGAGTCCTGGAGACCTGAGGAGACTTGCTGTCACTCAGACTCCAGTGAAAGACCATCAGCTAACACTGATGGTGAAAACTCAAAAGGAGTAAATAATAATAAAACATACAAACTAGACATGACTGGGTTGGGAAGGTGATCCACTGGGAATTATGCAAAAAATAAATTTTGATCACACAACAAAATGGTATATGCATAAACAGAATCTGTTCTTGAGAACGAAACCCATAAATTCTCTGGGACTTTGAAATAAAAACGGATCACCTTATCCCCAGCAAGAAGACCAGGCCTAGTGTTGATAACAAAAAAGAAAGAACTTGTCAACTGGTGGATTTTGCAGTGCCAGCAGATCACAGGGTGAAGTTAAAGGAAATGAAAAATGGACAAATATCTGGACCTTGCCAGAGAACTGAAAAAGTTAATGGAATGTGAAAGTGATACCAATTGTAGTTGGTGTACTTGGAACAGTCCCAAAAGGATTGGAAAAGGGTTTGGAAAGTTTGGAAATCAGAGGAAGAATTGAGACCATCCAGAACACTGCACTGCTGCAGTCTGCCAGAATACTCAGAAGAGTCCTGGAGACCTGAGGAGACTTGCTGTCACTCAGACTCCAGTGAAAGACCATCAGCTAATGCTGATGTGAAAACTCAAAAGGAGTAAATAATAATAATAAATGTATGTGTGCATGCGCGTGCATATGTGTATGAAGGGGGGATATCAGGTATAGTTTTGTCGAATTACAGGAAGCATGGAGGTTTTGAAATATGCAGTGTTTCGTAGCTTACAACGAATGCAGGCAGTTTATTTTATGCCTCTGAGCGTGAACAAATGTTTCCGAAAATCATGTGAGCTTATGAATAAGTTTGAGTATGTATATATATATATAATATATATATATATATATATATATATATATATATATACTCAAACTTATTCATAAGCTCACATGATTTTCGGAACATTTGTTCACGCTCAGAGGCATAAAATATGAATAAGTTTGAGTATATGTATATATATATATATAATATATATATATATATATATATATATATATATACTCAAACTTATTCATAAGTTTGGTTACAATTTTTGTCTGAATTTCTAAAAGGAAGAATTATCAATATTTTACACAACAGTGTCGACAGCTAGCTGTTGTTGTTATAGTCCCAATGCCGTTGTACTCTTCGGCTTTCATCAAGTGTCTGCTGTAGACAAATTCTGAGAATTTTGCGCCAAACATTTCATTCAGTCCACCTGGGTAAGATTGTTCCCCTTACGTTCTCTATACTTAAACGGGGGGGGGGTGATCTCCGTGGTTGACTGCGAAATCGTAGTAACCCAGCTATGGATCAAATAGTGTCACTAGGGCTGGTTTAGCTCTGTCAGGCTTCTGGTATTCGATACTGTATTACGATTTCTGTGGCCATCATTTAGGCTTCAAATAAGAGCGCTGTCCTGCGGAGATCCTTTGTGTTAAGCAGAGCGCAATCCTTAGTGAAGAATTCTTTGGTTGTTCCGTGGTGCTCCTCAGTCTGCAGATCCTTCGTCAATGATTGCAAATGGACGTCTGTCTGTATCGGTGATTAAGTAGTTAACCAGCCACGTATTCGGGCTGTTGATTGACTGAGGTTGAAACCACCTGACCTCGCTTGGTCTATAAATTCAAGTGGTGTATTGCATCACACCTTATATACCAAAAATAATACAACATATTGACCCTCACCAACTCCGAGCATGAGTAGCACAGCTTGGATCTGTGCGGTAAAGCGGGGAGCTGATGGTAGGTGTGGCGCTTCACCTTAGACACAAAATCAATCTTTCTGGTCTAGCGCTAGTGAAAAGGAGATAGGCTCCCTCGCTGTCCTGCTGATACCGATAATAGGCCACTCCGCCTACTAATGTTCCTTTACAAGGATGGCTTTGAAATTGAATAACACACGAAGGTTGATATGCCATTAAACAAAAAAAAAACGGACCAAAACTACAGTATTACAAGTTGCATTCTTGGTGATAAAACCCTGAACGCTGATAAGATAAAGTCGTAGCCGTATCAGAACTATCCTATGGTTGCACCACTTGGACTCAAACGAAGCACTTAGAGGAAAGACTTGATGAGAGCTAAACAGGGATTCTACCAGCTGTATTGAACAAAGCAGCAAGAAAGCAGCTGTTCGTTCACTCACCTCCTATCACACAACCCACCCGAATAAGACAAACAAGACTTGCTGGACATATGGCAGCAAGAGGAATATAAACAAAATGGAGATATCTCTACACTGGATGGAAAGACTTTTAAATTAGTAAACCGGTTCACATTCCGTGGTAGTAATATCTCATCTACAGAAAGCGATGTTCATATATATATTTACCAACCCCTCCACAGTGCCGAAAGTACTCAGGACATGAACTTTGGTGGACTAATCCACGAATTCCACCCAAATATTAAAAAGTTGGCCAGAAAACTTGAAAAAATCGCAAATAAAGTTGTTAAACAGGAGATGTGTCTGTCGTTTAATTCAACATGCATCGGCTAAAAAAAGCCATATCATAAATAATCGCTTGTATATATATATATATATATATATATATATATATATATATATATATATATATGAATTCTTCTATGTGGCCGTTTTGATTTTGAATTCAACATAGCTACTTTGTTGCATTATTCATCGGAAGGTAACCAGACAATATTGGATACATATACATGCATATGGGTTCAAACATTCGTTCTCAACAGATACTCCAAAATTAAGAAATTCATAACATAAAGAAAAAAGAAAAGAGGAGAAAGAAAAAAGAGAAGAAGAGGACAAAAAAAGAAAGAAAAAAATATAACCACACAAAAAAGACTGAAGGACGTACATTTCTGATATTCATCTCTGAAGATAAAGTTTTGCTTTGAAATCGATAAGACAAAAATAACATCTTTTTGTTTTTAGTTTTTATAAGCATTGTAATTGCCTTCAAATCATTAATATATTATAACATACTTAACAATGCTTCAAGCAAATTACCAATTACTTTATATATATATATATATATATATATATATATATATATATATATATATATATATATATACTCTAACCATTAGGCTAAGCGATGTCAATATAGTCATAGGAAAGTCAGACTACTATAGAGACAGATTATTGATCCTATGGACATCTGATTTCTCTGATAAGATAAAACAAGGATTCTTATAGTAGCCGTTTCTGTGTTACTGTTTGGCTGCACTACTTGACCTTTAACGAAACGCTCGGAGAAAAAAAAAGGCTGGATCGGAACTACACAAGAACTACACTGTACTGTCTTCAACAAATCCTGGATGCAGCACTCACCCCACCCCAAAAACAGCTGTACAGCCACTTACCTCCCATCACACAAACCATCCAAGTTAGACGAACAAGAAATGCGGGAGACTGCCGGAGAAGCAAGGACGAACTCATAAGTAACGTTCTCCTGCGGATATCAACACATGGAAACACCAGTGTAGGCTGACCAGCAAAAAATCGGTTATTTCCTATAAGTCTAACATTGACTGATAAATTATTTATTTATTTATTGATCTACTCGGAAAAACGAAGACGGGGTTAGGGTTAGGGTTTAGGGTTAGTTTAATGGGAAAATAAATAAAAAAATTATCAGTCAAGAGTGGTTCTCCTTTGATCATGTTAGACTTATAGGACATAACCAAAAAATCTCCATCAATCAGCTCTGGGCGGATTTTGAATGCTGCGCGAAAGACCTTACAAACGGGCGATGAACGATAGGCTGGAGATAGAGAGTCATGGATATCCGTGCTACCAGCACGACATGGTGGGAGAGGGAGTAAAAGACCGAAGAGGAGAGAGAGAGGGGAGATGATGATGATGATGATGATGATGATGATGATGAATGATGATGATGATTTCAATGCTACAACATTTTTATTTCAATACCAATTTGAACAGAAGTCTTGTTGTATTACAATGTCGATTCAGCGCTTTGCAGCAGCCCGGAAAAAAATTTGGTCAGAAAAAGGAGAATAGGGAGTGTCTTTTTTTTATATACGATTTATAAAAGTCTTTTTTTCTTTTTTCTTTAATAATATATGCTTGCCTGGACAAGGCTGGTGGGAGCCCGGACGACGCTTACCGTAGTCTGGCGCCAACAGTGGGTAAAGGTAGAACCGTTAATCTGAGCTAATACTGATAACACAAATCTAACCTAATTTCAGAAATACTTTTAACAAGGTAACTGTGTGTGTGTGTGTGTGTGTGTGTGTGTGGTTATCACTAGCTTACTTGGTGAGTTAGTAGTGAACCAAGTGTTATTTCCTATAAGTCTAACATAATCAAAGGAGAAACACTCTTGACTGATAAATTATTTATTTATTTCCCATTAAACTAACCCTAAACCTAAACCCTAACCCTAACCCCGTCTTCTTTTTTCTTAGTAGATCAATAAATAAAGAAATAATTTATCAGTCAATAGTGGTTCCCTTTGATCATGTTAGACTTATAGGAAATAACCAAGTTTTTTTGCGATATTATTAGTGGAATGCTCAATATCAGTGATAGAGCTATTATATATATATATATATATATATATATATATATATATATATATATATATAACAAACATCATTTGTTTTTTCAAAATGTTAAATTTCATACTGTCGGATTAATTTCCATCTATTTTTCATATATATATATATATATATATATATATATATATATATATATATATATATATATTACGGATCTATGCTAATCCACGAAGCAAACAAATTTACTTTTTGGTTAATAAAAATCGATTTTAAAAGTGCTCAATAAAAAGAGCTAAATATACGTTTTTTTTAAAGCGAATGCTATAAAATATTCCAATATTCCCTGAAGAATTGCTACGGCAAGAAACTGCAGTTGGAATATTTTATTGCATTCGTTTTTTAAAAACTTATATATATATATATATATATATATATATATATATATATTGCATGGAAGTAATTTTATGACACTGGGTTTAATACCTTTCATGAAACACAGGGTCACAGAATTACTTTCATGCAATATATATATATAGAGAGAGAGAGATGGAGGAGGCGAGATGATGATGATGATGATGATGATGATTTACTGTCATCTGCCACTGTAGTAGTTTGGAACTACTGCATCCTTTCCTTTTCTCCGTCAGTCACTTGCCAGATCTTAGGGCCCCAAGTCCTGCATTTTGAAGGTCCCCCGCTGGAGTCTGGGTGACAGCAAGTCTCCTCAGATGTCCAGGACTCTTCTGAGTATTATAACATATTTTAACAATGCTGTGGTCTGGATGGTCTCCTTTCTTACTCAGACTTACAATTCCTCCAGGCTTTAATTCCAAACGTTTAGTGAGCGTTCCAAGGGCACCAACTATAATTGGTATCATCGTCACCCTCATGTTCCACAGTTTTGTTTTATTTTTGGTTCTCTGGTAAGGTCCAAGTATCTGTATATATTCATTTATATTCAAAATTTATAAGGTTTCTTTTTGTTTGTTTCTTTGTTTCTTTCTTTTTTTTTTTTTTTTTTTTTTTCTTAATTAACACTAGGTCTGGTTTTCTGGCCGAGATTAGATAAATCGTTAGTATCTCAAAATCCCAGAAAATCATATTCGTCTCCAAAGATAATGATAAGTACGCGCCCTGCATAAAAATCTAAAAGGACGTAGTAAAATCGTATGCATGCGTCCCTGTGTTTTTCGTTTTTCTTCCTTCGCCATTCCAAGCTAACTGTAAATACATTTAAATAGTTTCTTAGAAACGAATTATACAAGATATGTTACAAGGTGGGAGTTAGACGGCTATAGTTGGGACCCATAAATTTTCCTGGGGACTCATTTGTGCGTCCTCGGACGCACTGAATCAAAAATCTATCAGCATCACCGCGTCTCATTCTCTAGAGCGGATCCTAGTTTCTGCATATACCATTTGATAGTATGGTCAAATCTTAATATTTTGCACAATTCCAAGTGGATCACCTTTCCTACCCACTCGTGCCTAGTTTTATACTCTTTTTTATTATTATTTCCCTCCTTGTACGTTTTTCACACCAGCGTTAGCTGATTGGTCTTTCACAGGAGTCTAAGTGACAACAATTCTATTCAGGTCTCCAGGACTCTTCTGAGTATTCTAGCCGATCTCAACAATGCTGTTGTCTGGATAGTCTCAATTCTTCCCCTGATTTCAAGTTTCTATTGTCTGTTTTCTAAACTTTTAGGGAGCATTCCAAAAGCACCAACAACAATTGGGATCACTTTCATATTCAACAGTTTTTCAATTTGAATTTTTCAATATGAATTCATATTTTACATAAAAATTAATTACTTAAAATAATTTAATATAAATATTTCTTTTCTGAAAAAAAATCCATTATTAATCGGCCACGAACGTGATACAACTCTCTTTTTTGAAAACGTGAATTTTTCTGTTTTCGAATTTGAAGTATTTCTTTTTCTTATAAAAACTGTTACACCGAAGGAACGCAAAGGACGCACTGAACGCAAAGGACGCAGCGAACGAACGTAAAACACTATTTAAAAAAAACAAAAACAATATTTCCAGTTTAAATACAAAATATTCTCTTTTTCTCTCTTGAAGAATCCGGATTAAAAACATTCACATCTTAAAATGGTCACAATTATCATTATGATCTGATGAAGATTTTTTGATGAAATCGAAATATTGACAATATTAGCAATGCAAAACTTGTAAAAATAAATTCAATTTAACAACATATGTGTTTTTCATATCATTTTATTTATACATATACCGTCGGATTAATTTCCTTACTCTTAACTCATATATATATATATATTATATATATATATATATATATATATATATATATATATGAGGAAAAAATGAGTAAAGAAAAGAAATGTAGATGGATAAAATGAATTTAATCGATATCACATTAATCGATATCACTTACACATGTGTTTCGGTCAGTTTATGTGTGTGAAAATATTTCAAGTAATAATCCAAATCATAACGGTCTATCTCAACATTTTACTTCAGCGTTCCAAATTAAAAAAAAAATTCGATTTTCGAATATTTCCAAAAACCTCTGTGGTTTTTTTTTGGTTTTTTGGGTTTTTTTTTCCAACGAATTTTTTCATTCAAAATAAATGTTCGATTCTTCTATGTGTGTGAAATATTTTCACACACATAAACTGACCGAAACACATGTGTAAGTGATATCGATTAATGTGATATCGATTAAATTCATTTTATCCATCTACATTTCTTTTCTTTACTCATTTTTTCCTCATATTGTCGGATTCAATTCCTTTTCCATTTTCACATATACATATATATATATATGTGTGTGTGTGTGTGTGTGTGTGTATGTGTGTACGATGTTGCATAATCGAAGAAGTATGTCATCATATACACGCCGTGTATAAACAAAATACATTAGAGAAATGGATGAAAGGCTACATCCTTCTCTTCTCAAAGAAAAGTGACCTCAAAATCACTAAGAACAACAGAGGCATGACTCTTGATACTGACGTACTTAACAATTGTACTTGAAGTTGAAAAAATTATTCAGAACGGTTCTCAGAGAAATCGATCCACAACTCAGATTTTGACTATTCATTGAATCATCGAAGGAGTGCGTCCAAGAAAGTATCGAGGCAACACGTTTGTTTGTAGGTTTCTCCAAGGTATTTGCTACCGCTATAACGATGCTCTATTAAGATATGAAAGCAATAGTTGTATGGTGCAACAGCCCACAAAACAACGGCTATATGGTCACTTGCCTCTTATCTCGCAAACCATCAAAGTAAGACGAACAAGACCTGCTGGCACTGCTAGTGAAGTAGGGACGAACTCAGAAGTGACATTCTCCTGTCTACACCTACACATGGACACACTAGTGTAAGCCGACCAGCAAAAAATATATATCAACCACCTCTGTGTGGATTCTAGGAGTCGTGCGGAGGATCTACCAACAATATATGATCGGAGAGAGAGAGA
>CM042137.1:155754314-155801814 GCA_023376005.1 Doryteuthis pealeii | reverse complement strand
ACGCTGTTAATTTATATTAACAAACACAGGCCCCAAAAGGCCCGTGATGTTTTAGTAAAAGAAAATTGTTTACAAATGGGGCTAAACATTAGTTTACCACAACGAGCCTGAGTCGAAAAGACAATGCATTGAGTGGAAACACACTGACTTTCCCGTAAAGAAGAAGTTTTGGGTGTAGCAGTTAGTAAAGAGGTCATTCTGACAGACTTCTGTCAATTATTTATCAAAGGACCTTCGGGTCACGTGGTTTTTTAAGGTTTAGTGGCAACCAATATTTTCAATGATTAAACTTTCATGATCACTGCTCAACTCTTTAATGTGGTTGCGCAATGACAAACGATAACACTGATAGACTTTGGAAAGCTTTATTCTACTTAGAATAATTGGTACACTTATTGAGAGTTTATATAGTCTAGTATTCGCTCGTTGGATTTAATGGCAAATGAACCCTTTGGCTATTTTATGCAGAAGACGTTTTTGTTTTATTAATTATTGTTGGGTATTCAATTTTTTTTAACTTATTTTTATACGTATTTTTTAAAATCGTTTTTTTATCTACAAGGGTGAGTCAAAAAGTAATGCCATTTTCTTTATTTCATTTTAAGTTTTTTTGTTGTTTTTTTTTTGTTGTTGTTGTTGTTTTGTTGTTTTTTTTTCAAGTTTTTAAACTCATAAGGAGGCTCAGAGCAAGAATCTGACGAGTAAGACCCAACTTGCAAATCGACAGTCATCCTGTATGACAATGCTCGACCTCACACAAACATCAGGACAAGAGAGACAGTCGCGTCATTCGGGTGGACAACTTTACCGCATCCTCCATACTAACCAGATTTAGCGCCTTCAGACGATCATCTCTTCGGCCCCATGAAAAAGGCTTTGAAAGGCAGACATTATTCCAGTGACGAGGAAGTGAAATCTGTAGTGAATAGGTAGCTCAAAGAACAAACAACAGAATTTTACGGGACAGGGATACATGCTCTCATTCGAAGGTGGAACATTACTATTGGGAGAAACAGTGCCTATGTGGAGGAGTGGGGATATGGTCCACAAAGGACCAGCTTCATTTTACTATAAGAGATATGTTCCTGCGTTGCTAATAACACCTGTCCTAAACAAAATGGCATTATTTTTTTTACTCACCCTTATATTTCAACTTCACCACTAAATGCAGTTTACCGACATACCCAGGAGACTAAGAACCTTTGCCAAAGGCTTCTTGAACATATATGATAAAAAGTTTTGGGGGTTTGCCATAAGAGCATTGCAGTCGGGACAATCATAGTTGTGCTAGGGCTTGACGTGACCAGCCGATTGATCTGAAGGGGGCTTCTCCGTCCACCCGTCTTGCCTAAGTAACGGCCAAAGTGGAATGTTGAATGTAATGACTGCTCATCATTAAACATCACGGGTCGCCAATAGGTAGCATCATTAGGGGCAGGGGGTTCTTACCCCTTTGCCGAAGTGCAATCGGTGTATCTCCTTGGCATTCCTCTTTTGAGGCGCCTCAGGCACTGAGAAATAAACCCATATTGTATGGCATATTGTAGTAAAGTTATTAAAGTTTGAGTTCCAAACAAGTAATGAAATTACACAACCCTTTCACTTGAGTCGCATTAGAAAAGGCACCCTCCTGTGGGATATCTAAAAAAAATACTGATAAGAGAATAAAGCAACAGCCATAAAATAACAACCGTTGATTCCCTTTTCGATATTAATATAGCGCCTACCGATTATAACACCCACATTTGTTCTCGTATTTTTATCTGCATCTTGATATAATCGAGCGGGATTTCATAATCCCACTTTTTATTCATTCACAAACTTTCTTTTATTCATTTATAAACGGTGCCTTTTGCTTGGATCTACTTTTACAACGGACCAAGTAGTTAATTATAGTATCTATTTTCTGACCTCCCACCATGTCAGATGAACATAAATTCTGATTATTGTGAGGAGCCACGCACAAACCAAAGCTCATGCAGTGGCCAATGTAAAAATTACGTGCTCCTTTTAGACGAGCTAGCAATTGTTGCCTAGGGGAATGTCTTCCTGGGATTCATGCTAATATCATTCATATCTTACCGATTCAGAGCCTGAAGCTACTTGACACAGGGTCCCGAAGAAACCAGGTAAGTATAACAATAGCAAGTTAAAGCATAGTAGATTTTACTGTTATATAATATATTATTTATATAAATATCATTGATAAAAAAGGGGACATTAAACATATTACAGCACATAATTCATTACATTCTATCTACGTTCTTATACAATACAGTGTTATTTTCTATATTATTATCGTGTCTTTGGAACAGATTAATGGCATTTCATTTAATTACAATGGGGGAAGTTGATTTGATATACGAGGAAATTGAGTTACGAGCAGGACGAATTAAACTCGTAAGTCAATGCACCACTGTTCAACATCGGTTATATAAACGGGGAGAGAGACAGACAGATTAGATAGATATGATGATGGTCTTACTTTTTAACTACTGCTTCTGGTTCTTCGACTTGGTCGTCTAACTCGGCCGCCATGTTCTTATTGTTGGGTTTATTTCTCTTCAGGGAATTCATTCTTCTTTGTGCTGGGCTGGACATTGATTGGTTGATATTCAATTAACAAACAAAACTTGGTTGTTTCTTAATGAAGCTTTATTTCCAGAACGCAGCCCGTGATCATCCGCCGCGGTGATAAACAACATCAGAGCGGCAACCCATAGGTCCACCGACTCTGAAATCTACGTCGCATCTGACTAACTAAACTAAAACTTATTCCCACGCGTCCAATCGCGTGCTTTCAAGGGGGTAAAAGTTATAATCCGTCAACAACTGTCGGGTAACTTTCCATGGACCCCATCATTCTAAATTTAACGGACCCTAATTCAAAATATTCTAACTACAGGTACGCTCATAATTTATAAGCTCCTTATAACTTATGTAACATTACAGGGTATCTTCACTCTCCTCCAGGTTAGGACTTTCTGGTTTATTTATATTTTTTGCTTGAAGGCAATTACAATGCGTATATCGTATAAAATTGTCGAATTTTATACGATATACGCATTGTAATTGCCTTCAATCAAGAAATATAAATAATAATATAATTTACATACATGTTTTTTTATTTATTCTAAAAAAAAGTTTATTATTACCAACTTTAAACAAGAGTAAGGGACCCTAGCCTTGGCGCAATGGCCTCAGATTATGTATAACTACTGAGTAGTGAGTTCGATTCTCACCGGGCGCTTCATACTTATAGTCTTGTGCTAAACTAGAATAAGCTTAGTAGTAAGTAAATACATTTGTCGGATTGGCCTATTGTCGGTATCAGCCGGACAGCGAGGGAATCTATCCCTTGTTCGCTAGCGCTAGATCAGGTCCCCCACTTTTCTGCACAGATAAGATTACCCAAGTTGTCTTACTCATACACTGAATTGACAGGAACTGGTATCAAACCCAAGAACCTTGTGTTATCCTGTGGACACCTACACATGGACACACCAGTGTAGGCCGACCAGCAAAAACCTACATAATTCAGCTCTGTGTGGAGGGGGAGGTGATTTTGGACGCTGCGCAGAAGACCTCCAAGGGGCGGTGACCGAAAGGGACGGAAGAGTCATGGGTATCCGTGTTGTCAGCGCGACTTGATGATGATGATGATGATGATGATGATGATGATGATGGGTTTGAAGTGTTCAATTAATATCAATAAACCAGAATCGGGTGTTGTTAGACGAGGATCTTTAATCAATGTATATTGGTACGAATAACTGAGTTTAACGGTGTTATTTTTCTTATTAAAAAAAAACATAACAAAAATATTAGGGTGTTTTTTGGTGTCTTTTTTACAATAAAGTGCTTGGTAAATACATACATCTGAATATATCTATATGTCTATACAGTAGTGCCTTGACTTACGAGCTTAATTCGTCCTGCTCGTAACTCAATTTCCTCGTATATAAAATCAATTCTTATTGAGAAAAAAAACGTAACAAAAATATTATATTTTTGGTGGTGGATGGAACGGATTAATGGCACTCCCGTGTATTTCAATGGGTGAAATTGATTTTATATACGAGGAAATTGAGTTACGAGCAGAATGAATAAAACTCATAAATCAAGGCAGCATTATGGCATTTTATTTTATTTCAATACAAATATTTTGAATATATATATATATATATATATATATATATATATATATATTATAAAATGGGTACAAGAGATAACCTACTCGGTTTCACCATAAGGATCTTCAGGGTTAAATCCATTAAATTAATCGAGACACCGATTAATAGCAGTCGATTTCACGTGAAATCGACTGCTATTAATCGGTGTCTCGATTAATTTAATGGATTTAACCCTGAAGATCCTTATGGTGAAACCCGAGTAGGTTATCTCTTGTACCCATTTTATAATAAATTTTCTCTACTCAGTATTGGGCACTTTGTATTTGTTATATCGCTGACTTACCACTCTGAATTCCACACTTACTAACCATCGTGACCAAATTCACTGGTAAGTCAACTTTTCCTTTATATGTATATATACACACACACACACACATATATATATATAATATATATATATATATATATATATATATTCAAATTTTTTTTTTTTTTTATTTATTTTTTTTTTTTTTTTTTGAGAAGTAAAATTTTCAGTTATGCAATTCAAATAACCTGATTTTTCATCTGATGAAACTGAATTTTGGGGAGCTATATTAAATCAACTTAGATTTATAAAGGCCCCAATTTTGGTCGAAATAAATTTATCATGGAATAACGGTGTTGAGTTTTTCCTTCATTTCAAAGATAAATATTGCTCTGTATATAATCTAAAAAGTTTACTATACACTGAGCTCTCTTTAGTGATTTAAAGATTCACTGTATTTGTACATACTGGATCATACAATAATAATACAGTGTATCTTAGAAATCACATATAGAATCATCCCTTACTACCAAGTTTTGGATACCTCTCATCTATATATATATATATATATATATATAATATATATATATATATATATATATATTCAAAATAATTTCCAGAGTATTTAGAAGAAAAATAGGAGAGAGAAAAAAAGGTTAGATCATGTTAGACTGAAATCTTTCACTGTCTCATTCTGGTTGATTTTTTTTTGTAAATGTTTTTTATCTATCGTATTCGACTTAACATTGATAAAAAAAAAGAAGGGAAAATATACTTTCTTTAGCAGAGTTCAAGTTTCCTAAATAGGAAAAATGAGACATTGGCTCCATGTTAAGAATACAACACGAAAAAGGGGGGAAAAGTTGTAAAGAGATGCCATTGTGTGTCAAGAACTATTTTCATCAGATCGTTTGTCAAAAAAGAAATCTTATATATATATATATATATATATATATATATATATATATATATATATATATATATATATATATATATATATAAAATCTTGTTCTGGTTCCAACGGGAGAAAATTCAATATTTTATAAAAAAAAAAAAAAAAAAAGGAGGTCCGCAAAATGTATTTTGTTCTCAGAAAAAAAATTTTTAATTCTTTTGTTTTACATATGCAACACGTGTTTCAGATCTTCTGGTATCTTCTTCAGGCTTTGATTGATAATATGAAAATGAATTTTTACATGCATGTGTATATATATACATACACATGAGTATTTCACCTCCTCTTCCTGTTTTTGTGGGAGTGGAATGGAATTTCATTTTTAACATTAGTCTTTTAAACAGGTGTTTTTGTTTTTTGGGTGGTTTACTAATAAAGTCATTAGCTGAATTTTTATAGCTTTTTTATAACTTTTTTATTTTATTACTTTTTATTTGGGTTGTCTTGATATATATATATAATATATATATATATATATATATATATATATATATATAACTTTTTATAACTTTTTTATTTTTATTACTTTTTTATTTGGGTTGTCTTGATATATATATATATATATATATATATATATATATATATATATATATATATATATATATATATATATATATATAAAGATTATGTGGAAGCCTCAACTAAATACTGAGGCGAAATATCAATTGAATTTAGTTGCGGTGTTGTTATATCCACTTTTTTCTCTATTTTCAATCATATATATATTGTAATAAATATTTATATATATACTGTATTGTAATATCTGTGTATGTATATATATATATACATATATGTAATGTATATATAATATATATATATATATATATATATATATATATATATATATAAGTGAATGGTATCAAGTGTTTCCGTGATAGGATTCAACCAAAATTGAGAACTCAAACATAAAGATTTTGCGTATGTACATATAAATTTATTTCTGATATATTAATGTTTTCATTCATTGTGGGGGGGGGGGTGAGAGAGAGAGAGAGAGAGAGAGCGAGAGAGAGAGAGAGAGAGAGAGAGACGGGGCGTGGTTTAATGGTTACCGTCATAGAAAATGAACACGGCTCGACGAGTTCAAATCCTGAACTAGTATGTATTGCATTTCACAAAGTTCTAATAACCTTTGGAAATGTATAAATCCAAATATTCTTCCTCCAGTTATAGGTAAATAGTCGGGTAGACTGGGCTCTTTAACTTTGGTATGGAAACCAGTCTGGATAAGGAAAATTCTTAATTAAAACCTGTTAAACTCCGTTTACGAAATTAACCTTGTGTCACATCTTGCTTGTGTGGAGGATTGCTAAACACATACACACACACAGATATATATATATATATATATATATATATATATATATATATATATATATATATATATATTCACTGTTACTGAGTCTAGGGTTCTGTACAAAAATTATTTTAAAAAATTATTTATATTCGCAAAATATATTTAAAAATTAAAAATGGCATTAAAACTTGTTTTAAAAAAACAATGAGGACTGTCTAATGTTGCATGTTCAAATTTTGAGTGTATTTCTTCTATGCTATGACGATTTTGGGTAATGTGACGTAAGCAGTGACGTAATTTTTGTTACAGACAAAAACCGGAAGCGAATCTCCATTATTAATAGATGTGGTAAGTTTTAGTAAACAATACGTACCTGAGTCGGTACAGTGTCAGCCTAGGTAATCACAAGGTTCCTGGTTCGATACCGGCCCTGAGTAGCACAGGGATCTGTGCGGTAAAGTAAGGAGCTGATGGTAGGTGTGGCGCTCTACCTCAGATGCTAAAATAATCTCCTTGTCTAGCGCTAGTGAAAAGGTGATAGACTCCCTCGCTGTCTAGCTGATACAGACATTAGGCCGCTCCGACGACCACCACTTTTATGTATCTGAAGTGAGGTTTCATTACTCGGCCTTCGGGGCGGGGTCCGGTGTGCTTAGATCTATTAGTGTTATATTAACAGTGTTGATTCCAGGGGGCTATCACCCCCAGGCAATACAGTCCAGAAGGGACAGGGCTGGGTTTATTGCCTAGTACCTGAGGCGCCCCTCTTCAGGGGGGAATGCCGACGGGATCAACGCATTTTTGTGCCTACCACCCATGAGCTTCGGCTTGTGGGTAGGCCCACATAAAAATATTATTGTGTCACGCCCTCATAAGTGGGATGAGAGCCATTGATTTGCGAAAGGTTTCTTTAAAACATCACTGTGCGCAATGTTGATAAAATTTCATCTAAAAGATAAAAGTTGATAGTACAAAAAGGCACGTACAAAAAAAATACGTACTTTCTGGCGGCAGATAATGACAAGCGACACGTGTTTTCGTTCTAAAATATGGATTATCAAAAGTGTAATAATCGATACATACATTGGTACATGCTATATTTATTTACCTGGGTTGGGAGAAGTGGTTTATACTTTTCCCAAGGGTATTAGTCAGAAAGTGAACGTAATAGCGTAACTGGAGTCGCAGTGTATCACGTTAGCCACAACGCCACAGAATAGCCACTAAGCCACTAAGAAAAAGATGTCTTTGTTTTTCTTACGGTGGGTTAGTTTCCCCTTTAAAATAAAATGTGATTTTTGGCATCTTTTCCGTTTTATTTACAAAATATCACAATTACGTTGTGATCGGTTTAGAACGTTCGGCTAGGAATCACAAGGTTCCAGGTTCGATACCGGCCCTCGACAACTCAGCATATGAGTAGCACAGGGATTTGTGCGGCAAAGTAAGGAGCTAATGGTAGGTGTGGCGCTCCACTTCTGACGCTAAAATATTCTCCTTGTGCTAGTGAAAAGGGGATAGACTTCTTCGCTGTCTGGCTGATATCGACATTAGGCCGCCCCGACGACTTTACTTTTACTTACATAGTAACAATTTTCGATACCAGCCAGACAGTGAGGGAGTCTATCCCCTTTATCACCAGCGCTAGAGTAAGGAGATTGTTTTGCATCTGAGGTGGAGTGCCACACCTACCACCAATTCCTAAACAATTTTAAAAAATCCAAAATAATACGTTATCAAATAAATATTGAACTGAATTAACTTTAATTGTTTTTGGGGGGTTTTTTGGGTTTTTTTTCTTTTTTTTTTTTGGTAATTAGAATTTATTAGTTTAGCGATTAATGGGCCGATTTAGCTCAGGTGATAGTGCATCCGCCTTGGAAACACAAGATTCCCGGTTCGATACCGGCCCCACACTGACGACTCAGTGCACAGCTTGGATCTGTGCAGTAAAGTGGGGAGTTAATTGTAGATGCGGCGCTCCAACTCAGACACAAAAACAATCTCCCTGGTCTAACACTAGTGAAAAGCGGGTAGACTCCCTCGTTGTCCTGCTATAATAAGACACTTCGCCGATTTTACGAAATTAAAGTGAATATACTCTTGTATCTAAAAGGCCAAGAGTGGTCAGTTTTTGGTTTTGAAGGCTATCACAATGCAAGTGTAAAGAAAAATTAGGTAACTATGATGTTGTTTACCTTTGATTTATCCTTAATATTTCGAGATAGAGATCTCTTCGTCAGAAGATTTCTGACAATCTGGAGCTGTTAGATTGTTGCTAGGAACTGTCCATTCTGTTGTATGACTGGTGATGTCTTCCTTCAAATTCTCTGAGTGTGTATATGTGTAAGACTGTGTATGTGTGTTTATGAGTGTGTGTGTGTCTATCCAACAATGTCTTAGTATCATTCCAGGTTTGGCCTACCCCTTTTTTATTATTAGATAAACTTTAGTAGTGTGTGTTTGTTGTTTGTTGTGTGTGTGTGTGTGTGTTGTGTGTTGTGTGTGTGTGTGTGTGTGTGTGTGTGTGTGTGTGTGTTCTCCAGGCGCAGCTGATTTTTTTTTTAGTCAGTTTTTGTTGTGGATTCCTCATTCGTTGATTGACCACAGACTAATAGTCTGGTAGATAAGAAAGTGGACCGGTAAAAAATTAGTATTATTTGTATTATTCGGACTATTGTCCTCATCTTCATTTTTATCTGTACAACGTTTCGGCCGATGTGCCCTCCGACTTTCTTCAGGTATTTCTTGTCGGACTCAGTACAGATAACAATGAAGATGATGACAATAGTCCGAATAATACAAATAATACTAATTATCAAGCCACATCTCAAAAATTCAGAGAAAGGGGAAAAATTGTTACCAAGCTAAATTTGATATTTTTGAAAGCTTAGGGTATCCTCATTTGAAGTTTGAGAACTCCTCTTTTCGACCCCCTGGGGAAATTCTTTTTTATTGGGGTTGGGGGAGTATGCAAACCAGATCTATAAGTAAAGAAAGTAGCATTTGACTTTAAGGAAATAGAGTTGATATTCATAAACAACACTAAAGAAAAAGAAGAAAAAAAAACACTTATGCTTCATGTTTTATTTTCGGTCCGTTCTGGGGGAGCGGTCTATTTGATGTGACGTAAATATAACGTCTACTTTCTCTAAACTTTAATTACCATTGAAAAGTGCTTTAGGATGGGAGTGGTTTTGGGGTTTTTTATTGGGTGGGGTGTCATCTATTTTTATCGGCATCATGTTCTGATAATCATTTTAGTTTGGATAAAATTTACTTTTTTGGGGGGGGGTCTAAACAAAAATATGATATAAAAAACTGATTTCCTCTACAGGTAGGATTTGACACGAGATCACAAGTATGGGGCATCCAGTGAGGATCGAACTCTCTTTATAGAAGGAACGAGACTGGCAAGACTAGCTTGCTGATCATTACAACACGACGGGAAGTCTTGATGCAAATTGTAATTAACGACCAAATGTAAAAACATTGACATTTTAAAAAACCTAATTTTATTTTAAAATTAAGAAAAGTTTGATTTTTTTTCGTGGGGTGAGGTTAACAAAAGTTAAAAACTATTTTCTTTCCAGCAACAAAAGCAAGATTTACTGCAATATATATATATATATATATAGAGAGAGAGAGAGAGACAGACAGACAGACAGACAGACAGAGATCGATAGATAGATAGATAGATAGATAGATATAGTAGAAAGGTACAGATCTAAATTCGCTCTACTAACGTATTGGGCGCTTCATATTCTTTAAAATCCTTGCTTATTCGGTTAATATTTGAATCGACCGTCGATGTTGCGATTAACTCGATATTCTATTCCCGGTAAGTCATCTATATATATATATATATATATATATATATATATATATATATATATATATATATATATAAAGGGACGTGTCAGATCCTTTGAGAATAGCCACTAAGAACAAGGTTTTTTGTTGTTTTTTTTTACCAGTGAATGGTTTAGTCTCCTTCATGGGAGACTTATGAAAAGAATGTTTAGTGCATCGGCTGATAACAACGGACAGTGTTTTGAGCAGCCAAGACAAGCCAACAAGAAGTGTTTTATTTCTGAGAAACTGGCGAGCTGAGGTCAGAGGTCGAGTTAAAGAGTCATGTTTCCGTTCTTCTATCTGGCGCCAGCCACTAAAACATTCGAAAAGTAGGCTACAAATCGTACACAACCAAAGTGGGTTGATTTTTTTCTGCCTGACAAGGACTACTACTTTTTCTTTTTTTATCTACGACGTGGTGGTATTGGCGTGAATGTTTTAACCATTCCTTGTAATGACCAATATGACTCAGTCTTCTGAGCAAAGTACAAGAACGACAATAAGTTGGATATCGTCACAATGCAAGTGCTATTAGTTTAATAAGGAAACGAAATGATTATACTTACTTTGACAGAAAAGAAACACACACACACACACACACACACACACACACACATGTACACAGAAATTATTTCTTTCAAGCTTCAAAAGGAATTTACCAAAATCAAGGAATAACGGGGAATTAAAAAAAAATGAAATTTTGCAGAAAAATCAAATTTGAATATTTTTTTATATCAATGGAATTGATCGGAAAATTATTTTCTTAAAAACGTCTCCAAGACGTTTAACCGGATATTAAGTTTCTACTTGTTTTTACAATTCATTGGTAAGTCATTAAATGTATTAAAGACAAAAAAAAAAAAAAAAAAAAAAAAAAAACGGTGGACAATTTTATTCTATTTGTCTATATACACATTTTAAAACATTTATTTTAATGTTTTCGTGGAACTAAATTTTCAAGAAAGACTTGGTATTTTTCAGTGTCATATTCTTACCCTTTCAATTGTTTTAAAAGTAACTTTGTTTTTATTCTGTATAAAGATATATATTTATTTAGTTTCCTTAACACATTTATAATAATCTTTATGGAATTACAATTTGAAAACGAAAATAGCTAAATATCTAAGCAGAGATATCTAAATATCTAAACAAAAATATTTGAATATCTAAACAAAAATAGATAAATACATAAACAAAAATATATAAACATCTAAACAAAAATATATAAACATCTAAAGAAAGATATAGAAATATATAAACAAAAATATATAAACATCTAAACAAAGACATGTAAATATATAAACAAAATATCTAAATATATAAACAAAAATGAAGAATACGCTTTAATTACTTACACTTGTCATCTATTCAAAATATTTTTAAAAAAGCAACGTAAAAAATATTAAATAAAAATAAACGTTAACTGTTTTAAGATTTCAAGCATTTTGAAATAAATGAATATTAAATTATGTTTGTTACCATGAAGTTAAAACGATTTTACATAACAAGAAAATTATTTATTTTCATAATTCTTGTGATATTGTTTTTCGTCTATTTTATGAACACTTTGAACGCTTATGACCGACAGACGATTGAGTCAAGTCAATGTATTTTACCAAATATTGATCCCTTTGACAAATCAATACAACAATTCATTCATCGTCCCGATCCTTTGTCATGCTCTGAAAATCATGATGTCACTTATCTCGATGATTTTGGTCGGGTTTATTTAAATAAAACGGCCGTCCGAACGTTGGGAATGGACTTGGCCACTCTCCAGTGTGTTTATAACGCAATAGAACGTTATGATGACGACGATCATATTCTCTATCAACCCGCTCGCAAAGTTATCTTTCCAATGGATATGGACTCAGACTTTTTTAGAATTTCTTGCACAGATCAATTGGGATCTGTATATACCAATCTTCATGCACATATAGCACCAAAGAACCTGAGCATAAACTCAAAGATCAAACCGAAACCCCAAACAAAATACAACATATACATTTTTGGAATTGATTCGGTGTCTCGGTTGAATGGTATACGAATGCTGCCCAAAACTTATAAATACTTAACTGAAGTCATGGGTGCGTTTGACTTTCAAGGTTATACAAAAGTTGGCGACAACACATTTCCAAATACGGTTCCATTATTGACCGGAATGCATCCATACTCCAAACCAACGAAATTGCCATTTGTCGATCCATTGTACGATTTTTACGATTCATATCCTTTGATCTGGAAAAACTTTTCCAATATTGGTTACGCAACAATGTTTGCTGAGGATCAACCACTTTTGGGAACATTCAATTATTTATCGAAAGGTTTCAACACACAACCAACTGATCATTATATGCGTCCTTTCTGGCTATCGATTGACGATTCCTACCCAGCCGATAAATTTCTTAGCCCTTTGTTATTGATGTTAGAAAACCGCAAAGTGAAACTAGGAAAGTCATCTGCGTTGTGTTTCGGAGGTTTACCAAAACATGTCATTTTAATGAAATACTATGAATACTTTATCAAAAAATATGACCATCTTCCTCGTTTTGCTTATTCATGGTTAACGGAACTTGGACATATGCATTTGAATATTATACAATTGGCTGATGAGGATTTTCTAAAATTCATCCAAAGACTAAATGCTGAGAATCATCTTGAAAATTCCTTTTTCATATTCATGAGCGATCATGGACACAGATTTGACTCGATCCGAAGCACATTCATCGGTCGAATTGAAGAGAGAATGCCGCTTGTTTTAATGAAAGTTCCAAAGAACTTTGAGACTAAATATTCCTTCGCGACAAAAAATCTTCGACAGAACACAAAACGCCTTACGAGTCCCTATGATATACATGAAACGCTAAAAGACATCTTGTCTTCCAACTTCATGCCACATGACAAACCGAGTTACACAAATAAAGGAATTAGTCTATTTAGACCAATACCAGAAAAACGAACTTGTGCAGATGCGGGAATTGGCGAAAACTACTGTACGTGTTACCAATCGAAATCAGTAAACGTCACAAAAAATATCATACGAACGATAGGGAGGTTTATTGTTTCAGAAATAAATCAACTCTTATCGGGAAAGAGCCGTTGTCGTAAATTGGGGTTAAGCGCCATTAAAAGTGCACATAAAAAAATCCCGCCAACAAATCTAATCGAACATTCCATGTTTTTTGGATTGAGACAAATCGATACCGAAATGGATGCAGGTGTTTATACGGTGGTAGTAGAGACGAGACCTGGAATGGGTTTATTTGAAGCCACTGTCGATTCTCAGGGCAATTCTGCTTTGCGACTTCTTGGACGGATAAGCAGAATAAATCGATATGGAAATCAATCATTCTGCATCAAAGACAGAATTTTAAGACTTTACTGTTTCTGTAACCAATGATCTTTTAAGTCTTTATTTATTTTTTATTTATTTATTTATTTTTTATTTATTTATTTTTAAAATTTGTTTGTAATTATCATCATCATCACCATCATCATGAAAATTGGTTGGAATTTTTTTTTCATAAACAACTTAACTGACTTTTTAAAGATTTTTAAAGAAAAAAATAATTTATCACACTTTATAAATGTTTCTATTGGGATTTTGTTACCTTGTGAAGTGTTTCACGATTGATACTTTTAGAAACTGAATGACATATAGATCTCGATGTACGAAAGACAACAATAAGTCGACACCCGAAAGAAATATTTCATGGTCTCATACAAAACCTGCTTAAATAATAACTTGCTGTCAAAATACAGTATATATATATATATATATATATATATATATATATATATATATATATATATATAATGTGTTGAAAAATAATTAGTGAGAGTGTAAAATAGGAAATTTGGGGGTGATTTATTTATATTTGAAAAGCTATATATTTGTCGTCACTTAGTGTTTATATTGATAATCTACAGTATTTCTATCTTGATAAATACAGCTTCAAAATCGGCACTTTTATGACACACTTTGTATTCTGAAAAACAAATTAACATTCCATTCATTGTTCACTTCTATCTTGGTAAATACAGCTTCAATTTTGATACTTTTAGGACACACCTTAATATAAGGTGTTTCCTAAAAGTATCGAGATTGAAGCTGTATTTACCAAGATAGAAATGAACAATGAACGGAACGTTATATATATATATATATATATATATATATATATATATATATATATATATATATATATAAAGAGGAACAAAAAGTTATAAGATAAACTGGAATATTTATTTTGTGTTTTTATTGTTTTCGACTAGTTTCAGCCTTGGGTTGTCGTCAGGAGAAAAAAGTTCTCGTGAAAAAACTTTTATCATAAAGTTTTTTTTAAAGTTTTTAAAGTGTTTGACAGGTCATATATATATATATATATATATATATATATATATATATATATATATATATATTATTTAAACAGGTTTGGTTGAAAATCACGAAATATTTCTTCTTGATTTTCGATAAACTACAAATTTGAAAAGGTTGAGAGTTTTCTACTAAAGATTACACGCAAACATTTTTCTCTTTTCTTCTTCTTCCCTTTTTTCATTCAACCTTTGTCCCGTTTCTTTCTCCTCCTCCCGCCCCTTTTCATCTTTCCTCATTGTCTACGTTTTCAAATTTGGAATTTATCGATTCATTCTGATGAAGTTTTTTATGAAATAAAGACGAAATAGTTTTCCCCATGAATTGAATTGATTGTGTTGCTATATATATTCAGATATTGTCGAATTTTTCCACACTCTTATTTTTCACACACACACATACATACACACACACACAGACACAGACACACACACACATATATATATATATATATATATATATATATATATAAATTAAAGTAAGTAAAGTCGTCGGGGCGGCCGAAAGTCGGTATCAGCCAATCAGTGAGGGAGTCTATCCCCTTTTCACTTGCGTTAGACCAAGGAGATTATTTTAGCGTTTGGAGTGGAGTGCCACGCCTACCATCAGCTCCTTACTTTACCGCACAGATCCCTGTGCTACTCATACGCTGAGTTGGCGAGGACTGGTATCGAACTAGGAACCTTGTGGTTTCTAGCCGAACGCTCTACCGATTGAGCTAACCCGGCCCATACAAGGTGTGTCAAAAAGTATGGATGTTTTTGTACTTTTTGACACACCCTGTATTCTGAAAGAAAATAACGTTCCATTCATTAATTTTTTGAGAATACAAGGTGTGTCAAAAAAGTACCAAGTTTAAAGCTGTATTTACCAAGATAGAAATGAACAATGAATGGATCGATATTTTTTTTTTCAGAATACAAGGTGTGTCAAAAATTGTTATTATGGGTCCAACGGGAGAAAAATATTTTATATTAAAAAAAAAAAAGATACCGATAAAAAGAAAGCCTGAAAAAGTTGTTACTAAAATCTGAAACGCGTGTTGCGAAAATAAAATAAAATAAAATAAAGCGTTTTTGAAAAAAGCAAAATTCAAACCATTTTGCGGACCTTCCTTCTTATATGGTGCGGCATAAGTAACGCCCTTTTGTTTATTTAAAATTAATTACATTAGACAAAGGGCGTTAGTTATGTCGCACCTATATATATATATATATATATATATATATATATATATATATATATATATATATGAGTAAATATTTCAGAGTTAAATATAATCTATTTTATACCTGCTATTGATTTCAAAGTTTTTATACTTTTCCCTTTTATAATGAATTTTTTCACCTGTAAAAAAAAAACCTGTACCTGTGGAGGTGACCCACTTTTATCACAAGACCAATGATGGCTTTGTTGTCAGGAAAATGTGTTCCCAGTCATTCATCTTTCGCTCAATTGGCGCGCATGATCTGATCCAGATGGTCTTCTTCATTTGATGAATTGAATCGTTGAAGAGATCTGTCACTCATATTCATGTCATTGCCATTGTTGTGTTCAAATTAGTTTTCGTTTGGTTTCCTTGTTTCATGTCATATCAAACTGTGTGGGTTATTTAAAGTCAAAGTCACACTCCTATAGAAGAAAATGTATATGCCCCATTTAACCCATAGTTAGGGGATGAGGAGGTTTATATCTTTCAAAAGAGAATTAGTCCGAAAGTGACAGTAACAATGTCGTAGCCATTGACGTTAGCCATCACACCACAGGGAGTCCCCCCAACTGTTTTGTACCCGTGAATGTTTATTTAGCGGTGATCAATGTTAATAAGCGTCATTTTTTTTCCACGAGGAGAAATAACAATGACATTCCTCGGCTATTTAAAATGATAGCAGACGATTGTTATTGTTATTCCCCCACGTGTACATGCCGACCTGCCACTAAGAAAAAAAAAACTATTAAGAAAAATTATTACGGCTAATTGACTGTATTAAATATACCACCAACATCAGAACTGAATAGTGTGAGTTCGATTCTCGCTGGGTGAACCTTACTTGCGACCTTGTGTCACATCCTACCCGTGGCGAGCGGGTTGGATAAATGCCTACCACCAACATTGTTTTTTAACGGCATATAAACCCTATGCCAAATCTTTTTGTATATATATATATATATATATATATATATATATATATATATATATGTGTGTGTGTGTGTGTGCGTGTGTGTGTGTGTGTGTGTGAAGAGAAATGGAAGTGAATCCGACGGTATGTAGTATAGTGAGAAATTTGAAAAAACACAGGTTTAAATAAAATGAGTGGTAAGTTTATTAGCCGACGCTGCAGTGTTTCGATCTGTTAACTAGATCTTCTTCATGACATTTGTTGATATAAGGAACAGTAAAAAAAAATGTTATCATAGAATAGCGAGAAAAACTGTGATAGTCCTTGTTTATCAATCTGTTCAAAATTTGAAATTTGAAGAAAAACGCTGGAAAGGTAGACGGTTTGAAATATGACGTCAAATATTCTTCTTTTATGGTGTGTGTGTGTGTGGTGTGTGTGTGTGCGCGCGCGCGCGCACGCGCACGCATGTATGTATCGAAAAATGACATTGAGCATTTTTCTAGGTATTTGTGTGTATATACTACATATATATATATGTGTGTATGTGTGTGTGTATGTGTGGTTTGTAAGGGAATAATTTGTAGGCAAATATTTTGTTTTCAAACAATTTATTAGAATACGACACAACAGTTGATAATCAATTTTTGCTTTACAGATCTGTCTGTTTTTTTTTGTAGATAATTTTGTGGGAATATTTCATATCCAATCGATAATTTTCGATATATTTTTTACTTCCCTCAAGAAGAACAAAATGGCATCTATGTAAACATTTTGAAACAGATCTTTCATTTTATTTACGTTGAAAATCGTTGAAAAATCATTTTCTGAGATGGTCAGACTCTTGTCTATTGCTGGTGAAAATTGTGGTCACTCTATTAAAAAAAAGTGTTTAGTAGCTGAAAGTTTGCTCTAACCAAAGATTTCTTTGTACTTCCTGTATCTGTTGTTGTTTCTCTAAAAATAAATACGAGATTTAACATTCGTGACGGCCTTTGCATTTTAGTAAAAACTTACAAACATGGCGGTGTATTCTACATCCCCACCGACAGCATTAATGGTAACATACTTCAAGTGTTTCATCAACGCATTCAAAGGCGTTCATATAATCCTTCATCATCATCATGTCACGATGTTAGCACGGATCTCCATGACAATCTTCTCCATCCGTCCCTATCGCTCATCATTCTCGGGAGGTCCTCTGTGCAGCATCCTGTATCCGCACAGAGCTGATCAATGTACGTCTTTGCTGGCGTGCCATGTGCTGGCTTCCACAGGAGGACGTCACTTATGACTTCGTCCTTGCTTCTCCAGCAGTGTCCCGCGTGTCTTGTCCATCTTACTCGGATGGTTTGGGTGATATGGCAGGTGGCCGTACAGCTGTTTTCTCGTGGGGTGTTGTTTCCACGTCTGTTCATGATCACCCGCAGCATTCTTAGTTTATTATCTAGTCGCTTCGTTAGGGTCTAGGTGGTGCAGCCATACAACAGCACTGACACGACAACGGCCTGGAAGAACTGTCTCTTTAACTTGTCTGTGAGATTGGATTTCCATATGACCGATAATTTATTTATAGCGGCCCATGCCTTTCCTATACGTGCATTAACGTCGTTTTCTGTGGAGGAGATACCTACCAAATAACACAAAAGTGCAGCTAGACTACATCCGAATAAATAGAAAAATATAATCCTTAAAAGGTCGAAATGTGTTTATTTGTATTTACCACGTTTACGGGTCAAGTACAAGGCCCTATTAATGTGGGACCACCCACGAAAAGAAAGCTCGTGGGAGGCGGGTGCAAAAAAACTAAACTAAAGCCGTCTAACTCCTACCTTGTAACTTATCCTGTGAAATTCGTTTCTAAGAAACTATTGAAATGTATTTACAGTTATGTTGAAATGATGAGGAAGAAAAAAGAAAACACTAGGATGCATTGATACGATTTTACAGCATCCTTTTAGAATTGTGTGCGTCATGGATGCAGGACGCGTACCTATCAGCATATTTGAGAGAGTGAACCTTGAAATATCCCATCATACAGGAAATTTGGTACAGTCGTGGGGAAAATTTGGTAGGTAAAGATTTCAATTTAGTCTGCTACTAAAATGAAATTTCAATCCTCAATTTACTAAGAATTTGGACAATTCTGCGCCAACTTTTCAGCTGAAAATTATTTCATATCAAACGAAAAAAAAATTTCCTGCAAAAGTAAAAATCAATAAAAATCATTTTTTCATTTAAATGAAAAAAAAAATACTAAAAAATTAATACTAAATAAGATTCATCGCAAACAATACTGAAAGCATCGGTTCCTGCTAGATTACCGAAGTTAAGCAGCGATGAGCTTGTTTAATGCTTAATTGGGTGATCATTTAAGCAACAGCAGGTACTGTAGGCAACTTGAGTCTTTTGTTTATTAAAAATTGCTTGATTCGCTAATAAATGACACGAAAAGGGTTGATATGCCGTAAAACAAAGTAACCAACTCAAACACACACACACACACACACACACACATACAAGGTGTGTCAAAAAAGTATCGAGATGTTTTGTACTTATTGACACACCTTGTATTCTGAAAAAAATAATGTTCCATTCATTGTTCATTTCTATCTTGGTAAATACACCTTCAAATTCGGCATTTTTATGACACACCTTGTATTCAGAAAAAAAATTAACGTTCCATTCATTGTTCATTTCTTTCTTGGTAAATACAACTTCAAATTCGGCATTTTTATGACAAACCTTGTATTCAGAAAAAAAATTAACGTTCCATTCATTGTTCATTTCTTTCTTGGTAAATACAACTTCAAATTCGGCATTTTTATGACAAACCTTGTATTCAGAAAAAAAATTAACGTTCCATTCATTGTTCATTTCTATCTTGGTAAATAGAGCTTCAATCTCGATACTTCTATGACACACCTTGTATATGCATATGTATGTATTCTCAATTTTCAGGGTTAAAGTGGAATAACTGTTGTCTTCAGAAGTTTTGAAAGACTGAAAACATCAGTGGGGATGGAAAAAAAATATGGGAGCAAGCAAATGTAAAATTTCATACGAAAAAAATTACTGTACGCAGTGAAAAAACGTTAGAGGAAAAAAAGAACTCAAGGACACGCAAACTAAAATAGTTGTTGTTGTTCCCAGTGTCAAATCCTTGTATTTTGAATTAAAAAGGGAAAAAAACATACGTTAGTCTTTAACACTGTAGGTCTTCCATAAACGAAAAAGAACAATCAATAATGAGTTTTACATATATACAAATCTCGGAAAATATGTTGCGCTATATTTGCGAATTTTAATCATTCATTTTTAGATAGATTAAATTATTCTTTATTCATGACAAAAATATTATGTACAACATACCACTTTCCAGACATCTAAAATCATCCTATCTTCCAGACATCTAAAATTCACTATCAAATTTTAAAATGAATAAATATTGTTGAATTAAATTAGAGAAAATACTTTTTTGCATCAATTCAAAGAAAATTATTGTCTTTAAAACTACGAAAGCAGAAAACACGCTACAAAAATTATCTTTTAAGTTTTAAAAAATAACTTTTAAATCTGAATATCATTATTCGGCTGGTGAAATCTTTTTATTTTTTATTTTTTAGATGTGGTCTTCTGGATTTGATCTTTCTATAAGTGTCAAAATAAGGGACTGGAATTTTTTTTTTTCAAATGACCAAAGGTTGAAACTCCCTACAACCTTTAATGATAAACCCCCCCCCCTTTTTTTTTTCAATTTTTCATAAAACAAACATTTTATTATAAAAATTGAGTCATTAATGAATAACGTGCTGAAAATCTTTATTATAATTGGACGATTCCCTGATTTCTTGGTAATTGTTTTGAAATTAAGAATTTTTTAAAAATATATATTATCTCCATTCGACAAATTATTCCCGATAATCGAAGGTTCGATGTTTGTCAACAATTTGGGAAGATATATCAACATAACACACGTGACCCAACTATAATCTGTGAAATACATGGACTGGTAAAAACTTATAAATTGAACAGATTCTTTAAAAATCTGTAAAAATAAAATAATAAATAAATAGATAAAAATCACGTGAATATGTTGGTTTTATTTTTGTTTTGTTTTTGTTTTTTTGTTTTTTACATGAGGTAAATCTAGAAATAAAAAATAAAAAGAATAAAAACAAAACGGTTTTATTATTTGTCTGATTTTTTTTTTTTTTTTTTTTTTTTTTTTGATGAGGCTTGATAATTTGTATCATTTAGATTTTTCGGACTTTTGTCTTCATCTTTATTGTTATGTACACAATGTTTCGACCGATGTGTCCTCCGGTCTTCTTCGGATGTTTCTTGTCGAACTCGGGAGCTTTCATGTCGTAATTGGAATGAGAACAATCTACACGAAGGGATTAAATAAAATGTTTGGTTGGAAGTTTCGTGAAAACTGCGGATTATCACATGAAGGCTCCTGATAAAAAGGGTTTTGAGTTGGACGAAAAAGTTCTCAAGTTTGACAAGAAACACCTGACGATGCTCGGAGGGCACATCGGCCGAAACGTTGTATATAATAATAAAGATAAGGACAACGAGAATAATTTATCGAATGGTATAGCATTAAAAAGAGAATTTTTTCAATCCATATTTTTTTATCATATCAGATAATTATATAATCTTAACATAGCTCGTATACAAGTTATTTCAGCAATTCACATTTATATTTAACGTAATACATGCTTTAATTTTCGCGAACTTTTCCCCCGACACTTGTGGTGATTAAAATAAAACTTAAATTTTAAATTTTAAAAATAAGAAACTCCCATGAGCCTTCACCGGAAGAACCCTCTGAGCATGTGTGGGAAAAATGACCCACTTCCGACCCCCAAGTAAATCTCTCGGTCATGCGAGTTTAGACCTTAACTGTGTCTAGTCACTACTACTGGTCAAGGGGATATTTCCTTGCCACGTGGTGGCTATGACCGGTGAATAAAGCCTAATCATAAAACCACCTTTTGTCTTTGTCTCTTTCTTTCTTTCTTTTCCTCAAAATCCTTCCTTTTCAGCACGACCACCAAATATGATGGGGTTAAAAGCGAAACCCTAAGAACACGCACCGAGAATAACCACACCCACTAATAAACTTAAAACATAAAACCTCTTGTCACCCCATACACGTAAACAATCACATTTTCAATATATATTGATTGAAACGTTTTATTTTTGGGTTTGTATGTTTTTTTATGAGGGGGGAGTGGGGTTCTTTTTGTTGATTTTTTCATTATTTATTTGTTGTTGTTGGTTGTTGTTTCTTTTTGGGTTTTCTTTTCTTTTTTTTTTTTTTTTTTTTTGGGGGGGGGGTTCAAGACCCAGTGAAATATTTGCTAAATGATCTATTTTCGGCGAACCCTATTGTTCATAACTCAATTTTTGAAAGATGTTTTATTTACTTTCTTCTCATTTTTGTGGCAACAACATAAACATGTTTCAATTTCTACATATTACGATCAAGTCACGCTGAAAGTACCCATTTCCTCTAGTTAAGCAACGATGAACCTCTTCAATACTTAATTGGGTGACCACGTAAGCAACAACAGGTATTGCAAGCAGCCTGTGTCTTTTATTTATTAAAAATTACTTGATTCCGCATTAAATGACCCAAAAGGGTTTATATGCCATGCGTAAAACAATTAACAACCATTTCTATATAATGAAAGAAATAATAATAATAATAATAATAATAATAATAATAATAATAATAATAATAATAGGAAGAAAAAAAAGCGACAAATCGGAGAGGTTGCACATGGCATGGTTAAGAAAAGGAAACCTCAAAAGAGAAACTGAATCACTAATAATTGCTGCACAAAATAATGCCATAAGGACAAACTATATCAAAACAAAAATGGATAAGACCCAACAAAATAGTAAATGTAGACTATGCGATGACAGAGAAGAGACTGTAAACCATGTACTAAGCTAATGTAGCAAACTAGCACAACGGAAATACAAAACTAGGCACGACTGGGTTGGGAAGGTGATCCACTGGGAATTATGCAAAAAATTAAATTTTGACCATATAACAAAATGGTATATGCATAAATCAGAATAAAATTCTCTGGGACTTTGAGATAAAAACGGACCACCTTATCCCAGCAAGGAGACCAGACCTAGTGTTGATTAACAAAAAAGAAAGAACTTGTCAACTGGTAGATTTTGCAGTTCCAGCAGATCACAGGGTGAAGATGAAGGAAAATGAAAAGATGGACTAATACCTGGATCTTGCCAGAGAACTGAAAAAGATATGGAATATGAAAATTAAAGTGATACCAATTGTAGTTGGTGCACTTGGAACGGTCCCAAAAAGCATGGAAAAAAGACTGGAATATCTGGAAATCAGAGGAAGAATTGAGACCATCCAGAATACTGCACTGCTGCAATCTGTCAGAATACTCAGAAGAGTCCTAGAGACCTGAAGAGACTTGTTGTCACTCAGTCTCCAGGGAAATACTATCAGATAATGCTGCTGTGAAAAACTAATGATAATCAATGAATTGGATTTTTTCATAGGATCTCAATCTTTTCAACAAATATATGATCATACGTTCTTATATTTGTATAAATATTTAGGTTATTTCCTATAACTCCAACATAAACAAAGGGGAACCACTCTTTTAATTCGTTGATAAATTATTTATTTATTTTCTCATTAAACTAACCCTAACCCTAACCCTAACCCTAATCCCGTCTTCTTTTTTCCTAATAGATCAATAAATAAATAAATAATTTATCAGTCAAGAGTGGTTCCCCTTTGTTGATGTTAGACTTATAGGAAATAACCAATATTTATATATTTTATCACTTTAGTAGGGTCTGCCAATTTTGTTGCCATATGCGTATTTTACAAAATAAATTTAACACCCCCCTCCCCCTACCAAAAATCAGGGAATAATCTGACTTTAATGACATTTTCAGTGTTGATTTATCAATGAATGAATTTTATAATGCATCAGTCATTTTATTTCAAAACTTTTTTATTTTTTCAGGTCACTTAACTTTGACCCCCCCCCCCTTATTTTGGGGGCGCAAAATATCGGTAGCGTTATATAATTTTGTAAGTAATTACAGTATAAATAAAAAGACGGAAGGTGTGACTAGAATTTTTTTTTTAAGTACTCTGGTAGAAAATAAATACTGGAAATCGGAAAATTAAATATAAAACAAAAAACTATAATTATAAACTATAAAATTTGGAGATTTTTTTTTACTCACTTGTTTATATATATAATGGCCTGTCATATCATAAGTGAAAAAATTATACATCGATATTTATTCTATTTAAAAGGGTGGGGCACTAACTAATACATTGAGAGTTCTCTAAAAATTATTACTTAACAATACTAAATTAAGCTTGTTATTAAATGAATATTTGTTTTTAGAATCTAAAAATATAAAATTTGAAACTTGAAATTAGGCGTTTCATATTCTAAATGAATTTTTTTCTATTAATTAGGTATATGAATTGTTTCCACAAAGCATATATGGTTGTCGCAAACGGTAATATTTATTTTTTTTAATTTTCAATTTATTTCCATTGAATCAATTTGATTGAATCGATTCTGTAATTCAAAAAAAAAAAAGAATTCGTTGATTAATAAGTCAACATTGAAAATGTTATTAAAATTAGATAATTCCCTGATTTGTGGTAATTTTTTGTTTATCAACCAGGGTTAGTGAATTGCAATTATGACCTACCGTAGATACGAGCATATCATGTTAAACTTGTTTAAAAAATGGTCTCATTCTCAAGATAAGGTTTCCGAAGGTAAACGACTGTTCGGAACGAGAAAATTATATCATATTTAAATAAATATCAACAATTCAGTAATTTTTCTGTTCTAAAGTTTGTTGTTATTTATTTCTAAAAAGAAACTTTTAAATTAAAAAAAATTGTTGTAAAAACGTTTGTTTTGAATGCATCATAAACCTTCACTTAGCCATTTTTTAGCAAAATTTAATTGTTTAAAATGTATTAAAAATAGATTACCGTTATGACGGCATATAAGAGGCACGGGCATATAAGAGGCCCCCCTATTTCACCAGGTCAGATTCAGGAAAAAAACGTTTTTAGTGTATTTAAGCATATATAGTCGAGCTGTACATTACACAAGCAGAAACATAACTGTATACCAGCAATAAAATAAGGATGCATGGAGTCTGGGGTAGATAAAAGTACTGAACGTAAGCTGGGTTAATGAGCATCATAGAGAATATTAGCCTAGGCCTACGGGAGGTCTCAAACTTCACCTACGATGTATAAGATGCAGGGCAATTTTTTTAGCCAAAATTTTGGAAAAAAGTGCGTCCTATATGCTGTCAAATACGGTACATATGTAATTTTTTTTTTTTTTTTACTAATGTTTATTATATTACTACGTTTCGACTTGAGCTTAGATAATCGATTTAATCAATTTTAATTCGTTTTTAAAATGAAAATGAGAGAAGATTTTGGCAGTGACTAATCTTTAGGTAATTTCAGACGGGGGGAGGGGGCGTAAAAAATCTAAGGGGGTAACTCATTTATAATTGACCACTTTGGTTTTACTTTTACTTTGGATTTATTTCATTGGGTTTGTCGTGATATAATGGTTAGCAAGCTAGTCTCACAGATCCATAACTACTGTAATAGCAAGTTCGCACCCCCCCCCCACACACACACGTAATTAAGCTCTGTTAATCTCACCTGGTGGGAGGTCGGGAATTTTTCATTAATTTCGTATTTGTATTCTAATTTTAGTATAATTCTTTAAACAATTGTTAGATATTTTTGAATTTTTTTTTTTTTTGAGGGGGGAAGTTTGTATCGTCAAAAATTTTCAAAATCACTTTCTCAGATTCTGGATATTTTCATATAAGTTTTTAAAAATTCATAAACCAGATGGGCAAGATTAAGATATTATTATCTCGTGAGATTCAAATCAATAAAATAATGAAGTTTGTTTTTTAATATGTGTCGATAATCTGATTATTCTAAAAAGTATTCCTATATATATATATATATATATATATATATATATATATATATATATATATATATACTAGCAAATATATGCACCCTCCGGGTGCAAGTATTTAGGTTTTAATGTAATGAAATATCGTATTAAATTAGAAAGTCTAATAAGAAGGCAGATAAAAAGATATGTAACAGAGTGGGGGTATAATAGAAAAATAGAAATGAAACTTACTCTTCCATCACTCCCGTATTTCATTGCTGAATTTTACGTATTTAACAATTTAGTTAAATTAGGAAATAAAGAATAAAATGACAGTTATTTTTTCTTGTTAATGGATTTCATTTAAGATTCATTGGAGAGATGTTTGCTTATATTCATTAAAATAAAACCAAACAATTAGAAATCAATAATACTAAGCACACATTTAATAAAATCACATTTTTAATATCAATATGCAAATTAGCCTTCCCATTCACACTGCAAACCGCTATTTTTTGTATATAAATACAATTGTGTGTTATTTGTATGTAGATATGGACAACACTAATAAAAAGGTGAAGCAATTTTATTAATAATTCAGGTTTAAATATAAATAAAATCATGGAGAATGTGATGTAAATAACTATGTTAATTGTGAATCGATTAATAATATAGTTTCGGTTACAGACATAAAAACACACAATCTCCATTATAATAAGATATATATCTATATATATAGAATACTTTTTTGAATAATCAGATTCTCGACACATATTAAGAACAAACTTAAATAAAATAACTAATGCGTTATAAAATTCATTCATTGATAAATCAACTCTGATAATTTCATTAAAATCGGATATTTTTTTTTATTTTTGGTAAAAACCATTTCAAACGGTCGGGGGGTGTAAAAACACGGATTTGTCGACAAATCGGGTGTACGTAGTGTATGCTAATGTACATATGATTTGAGAAAATATATCTATATGTGCATGTCCCTCTTTCTCTTTTCAAACAAGTCGAATATTAATCAATTTATGCAACTTCTCACAAGGAATCTGCTGCTGTGAATTACGGTTTCTAATCAAGATCCAATTTCCTATGATAGATTACAAATAAATCTAGTGAACAAATGAAAAATGGCTTTTGAAAACAAGGGAGATAATTCACGCAAGGGAGGTAACTTTTGATTAAAGGGAGATAATATATTTTTCTGTGCAATTAGAATTGTTTCCCACAGCCGAATTGCATAAAATATGTCTGCACTGGTCATCACGACTGAGGGGTACCAAAGAAGCGATACAAAAACCGCTTGAAAAATCCCTTGGTGCCTGTCTCATCGGCCCGAGCTGATAATCATGACGTCTCACCACCAAGAGAATGTTGTCTCCTCCTAAACACTCGCACAGGGCCACCATCAAAGACAAAAGTCCAAGGAGGAAGAACCTCAACGTTATGTCATCGACATTGACCAGACCTTCAGCTGTAGCTGCTGCGACCGTACCTGCTTGTCCTGTATTGGCCTGATCAGCCACTAATATACCTGCAGTCAATATGGATCACCTCTTTCTTAATCTTCGTTGACGGAGTCGAGATATGAATGAATGAATTATTCTATTTTTGAAAATTCTTTTTTTAACTAAATATGAGCCACTGCACCTCTGTAGAAGGATAAGACCCTCCAATGGGGCCACCTGTTGTCCGTGGGTGACGACCCGTGATGCTTACGGACGGAATCCTGGTGGATGAGCAGTCCATGACATGCAGCACACTACTTAGGCTCTTAATTAGGCTAGACGGGCGGTCGGAGATGCCCCTTCTGAATAATCGGCTGGTCACGTCAAGCCCTAGCACCTATATGATTGTCCCAACTTTATTGCCCTTATAGCAAGCTTCAACCCTTTTTATCATATATGTGCTAGAGGGTGGAGGCTGAGGGTCTTCATGTCCTGGGAATAACGTTAAACTCTGATGGTGAAGTTCCAGTTCTGGAGGTCTGGGGAAGGTGGAGCACCCCTTCATCACCATTGCTCTCAGGTCCACTCTGACCCGGGGTGGTAGTACCTGTTTGGGTCCTATCTATGGGTTAAATGGATTTTTTTAAATAGAGTATAAAAAATGTTCTAACAAACTATTGCTTCGAATCTTTCAAAACATTGCCGACATTAAATGACCCACTGAGGTTGATATGCCGTAAAACAAAACAAACAGAATCAAATATACCCTGTGTTTTGTCAGCGTTTCAGACAGTTTTGTTTATATCAAATATTCGTAGTTGAATTATACATACATCTTCTTGATGCATCAAGGGTGGTCTTCAGTGATGCACTGTAATCATTGCCGAATTCGTTTTCTTAGGCATCAGATCGGTTCATTAAGTTTTTCTTTCTTTGAATATATATATATATATATATATATATATATATATATATATATATATATATGGCCAAAATTTTACATTTTTTATGCCTATGAATTAAAATTGAACAAAACTCGAAAAAATGACAGAAACTTAATGGAATTTTTGCTATATTATGAGAAGGAAGAATCTTTTAAAACTCACAAGTAATAATTATTTGATTTACAGTTTTTAAAACGGATAAATATTATAAATTAGAATCTGTATCAAAATGGCACATTTTTGCTGTTTTTTTTTTTTTTTTATTAAGATGCGCTATTTTTAAATGTTTTATCTTATTGATATGATTAAGAAATTCAAATAATTTTCTCATGTTCTGTTCTTAAAGAAAAATATCAAAATAATTTACAATTTTGAATTTTATATAAAAGTTTAAAGAAAGGAAGGGGTGCTCTCATACTAAATTTTTGGCCATAGCTTCAGTTTCGGAAATCTACTGTAGAAGAGATTTTTATCTCGAAATATTAAGAATAAATGACAAGTTAAGAAACAATACCATAGTTAACTTATTTTTCTTTACACTTGCATTGTGATAGTCTTCAAAGGCAACCACCAAACCAATATAAACACAATGCTTCAAGCAAATTATAAAACACTTATATATATATATATATATATATATATATATATATATATATATATATATATATATATATATATAATATACACAAACGCACACATACACACACACACACTTATATATATATATATTAGTTAATCCTTTGTTAGTATTGGAGAAATGAGAATAAAGTGCTCGATTACTTCTGTAAGAGCTGTATTTATTTATTATAGTGTACAATACATTTAAAGTGCGATTACTACCACAGGTTTCTGAGCAGCATTTTACTGACAGCCGCAGTAAAATGCTGCTCAGAAACCTGTGGTAGTAATCGCACTTTAAATGTATTGTACACTATATATATATATATATATATATATATATATATATATATATATATATATATAATCCAAAAGTCCAGAGAAGAAATCTTCGCTACGACATAGGAGTTTTTTTTTAAACAACCAGTCGCAGTTTGAGAGCTCAATGTGTGCTCTTATTGTTAGAGTCACAGGCAAATTTATAAGCAAAGAAATAACAAAAGACTTAGAGATTTTGCATCATAGTCTATTTCGGGGAGCTTAAACAAAGTGTCTAATTCTCCCAGCTCATCAGATGATTTGTGTGTAAAGGCCGTCACAGAGTGCTCCATTTTTTATAGAGAAGAGTTGGCGGCCGTCAGCGAGATTCCCCCCCAGAGTGCTCAACCCTTGGGGATGGGGAGCATATATAGGGTCATCCACAGACACGTGTTTCGACTTATCAAGTCTCTTCAGTGTGGCTAGACATTCTGTACCTACAGGCGGAATTGAACTCCGGTCGGTTGGGTGTCAGTCCGGCACCTTAACCATTAGGCTGTCTTCACTTACAGAATGGGATGGGGATTTTAACTGTTTTAATACACATCGCTTTGTGTGTAAATGCCGTCACAGAGTGCTCCATTTCTTGCACCTTAACATTGCAAAATCAAGTGATACGAAAATGAAATCCGAGCATTTAAATGAAAATGCGTCACCAGCTATAGCCAATGAGAATAGACCTTTAACTACTTTTCATTTCTTTTTCCATGACTCTGATCTCTGAACTCAAATCTATAAAAACTATTGGTCAAGTGAAACTAAGTTTGGAATAGATATGTTGAAAATGCTCACCGTAAGATATTTTCCTTGTTTCGACATCACAACGTTTGTATTCCTGGGAAATTCCTCTGTGTATCATTATAACTGTTTATTTCCTTATAGATTTGACTTGGTGAGTAAAGATGAGGTTAGCAGTTTACGCAAACACGTGTAAGAAAAGGTATCTATTTTTCTAACTTCCCACAAAGTCTTTTTAACGAGGGTAGAAACGCACAAACCGAAGCTCATGCAGTGACTAGTGCAAAAAGCGCGTGGTCCCGTCGGCATCCCCCTTTTTACGGGGCAGAGATACATGCTCACATTCGAAGGTGGAACATTGCTATTGAGAGAAACGGTTATCATGTGGAGAAGGAAGGTTGTGATCCACGGAAGACCAGCTTCATTTTGATGTATGATACATGTTCCTCTGTTGCTAATTACACCTGTCCTAAATAAAATGGCATTACTTTTTGACTCACCCTCGTATATATTTTGTCAAGAATTGTTTTGCTTGATCAGCAAGTCTGTTGCTTGATATTTTGAATGTGAATTTCGTGTAAAATCTTTTCGTCATGTAACTTCGTTTCAATAAAGAATAAGCGTGCAGTCATCTCTGTGTATTTTTTTTAACTCTTTGTCTACTTTAAACCGCCCACAGCGGCTCTACCACACTGCCAAGCAAAGTACAAAAACCGATGGTTAGTTCATTATAACTGAGCAGAAGGACCTAGATTACTATGATTATAGGACTTTATTTGAATAGAATGAGTTCTGAGGTGAATAGATAGTTAACTTTGAAATATCCTATTATACAGGTAAAGAAAATACCAAGAAAATTTGGCACAGCTGTGGGTGAAATTTGGTAGGCAAAGAGTTAATTTTATTTGGTTAACATTAGCACAATAACATTCCCATTCGTAACCAGCACCTGCCGATTATAATGCAAAACCTCAGCGTTAGTATAATGGTGTAGGCTAATAAAGAGTTGTCTTATATTAGTTTAGAGCAGGGGTCACCAAACTATGACCCGCGGGCCGAATCCGGCCCGCAAAAGGCATTTTATTAGACCCGCCAACGGTACTTGAATTTATCTGTTAAAACGTACGGAACACGAGACGTTCTGATACTATTTAAATTTAAATATCATGTTAAGCTCACTAAATTTCATGGACTTGAATACGGAATCAACCCAACAAAATTGACTGATAAACATTTGAAAGCAATTCTCTTGATTGGATGTAGCAATTCCAAACAAAACATTGACAATATCTTGAAAGGCAAACTTCAGTTTCACAAATCTCACTAAACCTTTCTGCTAATTTTGCGGTCTTTGATAATGTTTTGAAAATAAATGTTGGTTAAATTTGTTTTTGTGCATCTTACGCCACTCATACATGAATATAACACGGAAAGATAAATTTTGTTTTACATGTTTTTCTCAGAGCTTTCGTTCTGGCTAACACGTATTGAACACAATAATAATGTGGCCCGCATTCGTTTTTTTTGTTTTTTTTGTTATTTTTGTTTTTGTTTTTTTTTAATTATCCGGCCCACCGTGAAAAAAAGTTTTGTGATCCTTGGTTTAGAGTTATGTCTGAGTTCTCACATCTCTTCACTCTTCGCATCTCACACCTCGTGTTCGTTGGTCACGTGAGAAACAAAACCCCTATTATCGATCTCTTTCGGTCGTATACTTGGTCAGATCAACACCTATTCTTATCTTTCTCTCCTACGAGATAGGTCACATTGGCACGTGATTTTAATATGACCTATCTTGCCCAAAAGTGAATAAGTGAGATAAACCCTGTATTTCTAAATACGTTATTGCTTGTTTGTGGATCAATGATGTGTAGTTTATCTTTTGGAACTTAGTTTACTTATTGTTCATATGAGTTTGTCTCGTCTTTCCTTACCTCATATTCTGTATTAGTACATTACTTGGTACGCTAATGCCGGTTATTTCCTATAAGTCTAACATGATCAAATGGAAACCACTCTTGACTGATAAATTATGTATTTATTTATTGATCTACTGGGAAAAAAGAAGACGGGGTTAGGGTTAGGGTTAGGGTTTAGGTTTAGTTTAATGGGAAAATAAATAAATAATTTATCAGTCAAGAGTGGTTCCCCTTTGATCATGTTAGACTTATAGAAAATAACCCTAATGCCTTATAGGAATTTAATATTAGAAGAGGCCGGGTTAGCTCAGTCGGTAGAGCGTTCGGCTAAAAACTGCAACGTTCTTAGTTCGATACCAGCCCTCGCCAACTCAGCGTATGAGTAGCACAGGGATCTATATGGTGAAGTAAGGAGTTGATGGTAGGTGAGGCGCTCCACCACAGACACAATAATAATCTCCTTGGTCTAGCGCTAGTGAAAAGGGGATAGACTCCCTCGCTGATTGGCTGATACCGACTTTAGGCCACCCCGACGACTTTACTTTACATACCGATAATTCTCGTTCATATACATATTTACCAACCCCCTCCGCACGAGTAGGATGACAAAAGGTCAATTTCTTATCGGAGTTTAACAGGTTTGAGTTTTACTTCTCCTAGACTGGTTACCTAACCAAGGTTAAAGAGACCAGTGTGCCCTAGGATTTACTTATAACTGGATGGGGAATAGTTGGATTCATACCTTTCCCAAGGGTATTAGTGTTATGTGAAATGCAAACAGCCTCGTCCAGGATTTGAACTTATTTTGCCCTGTCTATTTCATATGACGGTAACCATTACACCAGGCGCATCCACCTCTCGTTTATATAAGTGAACAACCAAACGTTTGTTATACAGCATTTATTATAATTACTAGTGTTCTTAGGTCACACCAAACTCAGAGTATGATGCTGGCTCAGAAACAAAGCGGTTTCCAAAAAGAGCTTAAGTTCAATTATAGATTGTAAAAAATAGTTAGATTGTGTGAAGGATGTACGATCGGGGTGTAATGGTTAGCAAGCTGGTCTCGCGGATCCATTACTACTGAATAGCGAATTAGATTCTTGCTGGATACTTCATGGTTGCGACATTGTGTCACATCCTAGCCGTGGCGAACGGGTTGAGTAAATACCTACTCTATTCATGTGAAAGGCGTCCAATCGTGGTGTAATAGTTAGCAAGCTGGTCTCGCAGATCCATTAATACTGAATAGCGAATTAGATTCTCACTGGATGCCCCATACTAGCGACCTTGTGTCAGATCCGGTCCACGGATAACAGGTTAGGTTAATACCTACTTACATTATGGGATTTGTAACTTATAGTGTTCATACAATTAAAACTTTCGGTTTGGTTCGGCAAGAAATCCAAGAGACAATCTATTAATAATGGAGATTCGGTGTCTATTTGTCTGTAACCGAAACTACTCACTTATCACATTACCCAATATCACATTACCCAAAATCGTCATAACATAGAACAAATACACTCAGAATTTGAGCATGCAATTTTAGACGATCCTGTTTTTTAAAACAAGTTTTGATGAATACATGCCCGGTATTATATATTTATATATAATTTGTTTTATTTTTATATATATTTAAAGTTATCAGAACTAAGTTTCCATTTCAAATTGATTTATATTTTCCTCCTTTAATAAATTTGATGATTTTACTTACTTATGATACACACTCTCTGACATTACATTTTTAACTCAGGCAATATCTTTCAAAAATTAATTTTTACACCGCCTGGAGAGTGTTTTTATTTTTGCTAGTATTTCGTAATGACACCTAAGAGATTTATAGATTGAAACATTTTGTACGGAGTGTTAGACCAAACTAAGCAATGATGCTATGAAATTATTATAGATCTCCATTTTGAACTACAACGTATAAACCTAAAAAAAAAATTTTAAAAAGGCACCCACCACGAAGTCGCCGGACAGTAAAAATCAAAATCTTCTCTTTGCTGCACACTGAGAAAAATATCTCTTCGCGCTTTTTCTCTGTGACTATGGCAACTATATTTGTCGCCTCCAAACGATCGTTCTAAAAAAAAAAAAAAGCATTCCACAGGCAAGGGCAGATAATCCAACAAGATAGATATAAACTAGAGATACCCATTTTTGTCGGTTGCTAAGAGTTTTAAAAACGAATGAAACATAATTAAATCTATTATTTAAGGTCAAACTTTGTCTAAATCGATAAGTAGTAACATAATGATCATCATTAAAAAAAGAAAAAAATATAATTACATATGCAATTTATTTTTAATACAATTTATACATTAAAAATCGTCCAAATTTCTAGGAAAAGTTAAATCGAATTTATTTTGATTTATCGTGTTCAATAATGGTTTAAAAATAGTTTTAAAATACCTATAAACATTTCTTTGTAGAAATAAGTAAAGCGTTACTTTAAATACATATTTATTAAATATTACTGAAATTTTGAAGTGAACTTACCTTTATTAGATATTGCAGTCTTTAGTGAACACTGAAAGAGAGTTTAACTCTTCAATTTATGCTAAGGGAGATAATTCATATTTTTATTCTTGGTGGTTTCCATAAAATTAATTTTCAACATTATGTGCATTATATTGAAAATAAATTTAATTGTTTTAAAATATGAAAAGCCTTATTTTAAGTTAAAAATGTTATATTTTTAGATTCTAGAAATAAATATATATTTAATGCAAACCTTATTTTATTACAATAAAGTATATTTTTTGAAGAAAACCTCGAAAGATGTTCAGGGTTTATATTATAAACCCTGAACATGTGTGTTTAGTATAATTAATTAGTGCTAGAGACTAAGATGTACGCAAAAGAGAAAGAAAAATAAAAAGTGGAAGCAATTGTAAATTAGCATAACTAATAATAGGATTAACATTGTAATGATTATAATCCTTAATTGCACGGGTTTTCTATTAAGCACTCGGTGTCCTTGCGAACGGTCGCATAAAAGACCCGAGCTAAAAAGTGTTGGAATATTTTAATGATATATTTTATATTTTATATTTATATTTACCACTCACCACCCACGAACCGAATCTCATGGGAGGCGGGTGCATAAATGCATTGATCCCGTCGCATTTCCCCTCAAGGGGCGCCCCAGGCACCGGGCAATAAACCCAGTCCTACCCGTTTATATAGAGGGAGCAGGTGTTGCCTTGGGGATGGCCCCCTGGGATCAACAACGTTGACTTTTGCACTGTTACGGGGTTTGTTTTTTTTTAACTGTTACGGTTTGCATTTTGTAAAATATTTTAGTATATTTTAGTGATATAAGGTGTGCTATAATACACCACTTAAATTTATAGACTAAGCGAGGTCACGTGGTTTATACCTCAGCCAATCAACAGCCAAATACGTGGATGGTTAACTACTTAATCACTGATACTGGGAGATGTCCATTTGCAATCATTGACGAAGGATTTGCAAGAGGAGCACCAAGGAACAACCTAAGGATTTTTACCAAGGATCGCGCTCTGCTTAACACAAAGGATATCCGCTGGACAATCGCTGTTGCTTGAAGCCTAAAGGATGGCCACTAAAATCGTAACAGAAAGTCACATCCTCTTAGGCTCCTAGCCTTCATATTTAACATACCAGTTTTGTCTCCTGTCTGTAGGGACCTAGATTTCTCCTGTGTCCACAGGACATGAAATTACGGATTGACCTCCTTTGGTTTGTCGTGGAACGGTCTCCTTTCAGGCCCTTACCAAGAGACAGTAAACATCGTATTTTGACTCAGTCGAACTGAAGGAAACCCCCTCAGTAAGGGAGCATAACTCGTTTACCTCCTGGTTTGGTTTGGTTGGTTTGTTTTGTTTTATGGCATATCAACCTCAGTGGGTCATTTAATGCCAATAAAGTTTTGAAATAAATCAATTCTTAATGGATAATACAATTTTTTTATGAATACATTTTTCTATTTAACCCATAGATGGGACCCTAACAGGTACTACCACTCCGGGTCAGAGTGGACCAGGGAGCAATGGTGATGAAGGGTGCTCCACATTCCCCAAACCTCCAAAACTGGAACCTCACCATCAGATAGAGTTTAACGTCATTCCAGGTCATGTAGACCCGCAGCCACCGCCTTCTAGCATCCATATGATAAAAAAGGGTTGGGCTTGCCATAAGGGCAATAGGGTTGGGCAATCATATAGGTGCTAGGGCTTGACGTGACCAGCGATTGATCGGAGGGGGCCTCTCCAACCGCCCGTCTAGCCCAAGATATGGCCAAAGTGAGTATTGCATGTCATGAACTGCTTATCCACCTGGGCTCTATCTTAAGCATCACAGGTCGCCACCCACGGCCAACAGGTGGCCCCATTGGGGAGTCTTACCCCTCTGCAGAGGTGCAGTCGTGCATTCTAACGCCCCAGCCGACAGGGCGGATACCTCCTGGGCACCCCCCTCAGGGAGGTAGGTAATTGAATGTAAGTACTGCCTCCGGTTCTTGTATTGTTTTGTTATAGTTGTGTTATATGTAATAAACTTGGCTAGAAGTACATGTGTTTTTCCCCTCGTTATTTTTCCTTGTATAATTAATTAATATTTTTTACAATTTGTATTACGATAAGAGGAAGTTATACCACGAATAAACAAAAATCTCCATAGAACAGGGGGCGTATCCCACGGGTATTCCTTGTACATGGCACACGAGAGCATTCCCCCACACACACACACACACACATACACCCAGCTTTGCATAGGTAACAGGCATCAATTGCGTCTTTTTCCTGCTGGACAAGGAGTTTTCCCCTCTTAGACATTCCGTGTACATTGTACACGAAAGCCTTTCCAAATCAGTGATACCTTTATTCTATTTACCAGCAACCTTAAGACTGTACTACCCAACGGCTATTTGCCCCTAAAATATTTCTTAGAAACACACATATATTTTTGTATCTTCTGTCCTATTTTTGTATTACGTCTATTAGGTTTACTCGTGCAATAAAGTTACTTTCGTCCTCAATTGTTCGCCTATATATATAAGAAATAATTTATACAACTACATATCTTTTATTCTCTCAAATAAAGTAATTAGTTTATTACATTTGAAACTCAATCAGCTTTAGTCTCACAGAAAATCTAAAGTTAGAATATTTTTCAAAACAGATTTATTTGGGCGAATTTTTATATTCTTGCCTTTTTTTTTCAATAATTCTAGCAGTAACAGAATTGAATATAATCTAATAATTATGGTTTGATTTGGTTTTTTTTGGTTTTGTTTGTTTAACGGCATATCAACTCCTTATGGGCTAATAGAATTATACAATGACTACTGTTTGCACAGCAGTGTTGCTTCCAACAAAGCCTTCATCAGATGATGACTCTGGGTTCAGTCATGGTTTCTGAAACAAAGCATCGTTAGCCCTAGCCCAGAGCACCCTCAGCAGTATCTCACAAGACCACTAGGCTTTGTTGTATTGTTGTCACACTGTGTGATTGCCATATCCATGCTGATGCAGTTAGGGCCTTATTCTGGATGTGTTATATATTTCCTCATGTCTGATGATGAAAGCCCAAGATTATTCAGGTATGGGGAGGTTGGGTTAGTAATGAAACCCCGGCATCCAACATCGGTTTCGGCATTAAATAACCTCATCGGCTATTTAATACCGAAACTGGATTCATTTGTAAATGTTTTATTACAATCATAACTATTTATATTTTCAACGGCTGGAACATTGCGGCGAGCTGGTATGACATGGGCATATAAAAATTGCCACAGTGCCTACTGAAATGCATTGACCGAAATGGCGATTATGTAGAAAAATAGATACATGTTCAAATTGTTAAATGATATAATCGGCATTGACAATAAACAATAAACGTTTCTGTGATTTTTAAATATTTTGGAGGTGTCTACCTTTGGGATTACCCTCGTATTTATGAGAGAAGTGACTATTTTTCTGTTAGAATGTCTAAGTTTATAGTTGGGAAATCACGCTTGCCAGAAGGTAACAAGAGTTGACACGTCACCACTCCATTCCGACAAGGAGAGCGAAGTGTTACACATGCTAAAATTATGTTTTATATATTTATTAATAATGGAGATTGTCCGTATTTCTGTCTGTAACAAAAACTACGTCATAGCTTTACGTCACAGCTTGCGTCACAATATACACCCAAAATTTGAGTAAGCAATTTTAAAAATTGTTTTTTACTCCTTTTTTTACAGTAACAAGAAGTTAACTAAAAAGTTTACAAATAAATAAATACCTACGATTTTGTGGAAAATTGATGTGGAAAATATTCAAAATAATTGTTTGATTATTACATGCATGCAATATTTTATTTGAGAGGGACGGGGCTCAGTTTTTATTTTACATTTTTTTTTTTTTTTTTCTGCTTTTTTACTCCTTTAATAGATATGAGGATTGTGCTTACTTATGATACAAACCCTCTGACATTGAATTTTTAACTCCCACCCTCTCAGGCAATGTCTTTCAAAAATTAATTTTTACGACGCCCGGGGGGTGTTTTCTGTTGCTAGTATAGACAACAAACAAACAATTGTAGGAGCAACAGAACATTAATCATAACGTCTATTGATCTCATTGAAGATAGACATGTAAGGTTTTACCATCTGACCATAAGAACTAAAAAACAAATGATACGATTATCATCCTTATCTATGATATCTTATGTATACGTATATATATATATATATATATATATATATATGTGTGTGTGTGTGTGTGTGTGTGTGTGTGTGTGTGTTTACGTAGTTGCTCGTTACATAATTGTTATCGTCTAGGAAATGGACACGGCGGACTCGAGTTCAATACCCTTGCGGAAGGCATGAATCCTACTATTCTCCCTCCAGCTATGGGTAAATACTAGGGCATATTGATTCTTTAACGTTGACATGGTAACCGGCCTTAAAGAAATAAAACTCTGATTTCAAAACTATTAAACTTAAAGTTTGACCTTGTGTCGCATCCTGCTCCTGGCAAAGGGGTTAAGAAAATACATATACGTATGTGTTTAACTGAGAGAAAAAGTGGGATGAGCGAGTGAGTAAAATAAGAGTAGGAGCAACATTCTTATTCTATAATCTATCATATTGTTAGATAATTTATGAGCAGCTTATAAATTATGAACGTACCTGTAGTTAGAATTTCGAATAGGGCCCGTTAGACTTAAAATGAAGGGGTCTATGGAAAGTTACCCGACAGTTGGTGACGGTTAATGACTTTTTGATTTGACCCCTTGAAAGCGCGCGATTGGGCGCGTGGGAATAAGTTTTAGTTTAGTTAGTCACATGCGAGCCGGCACCCTATCAGAGAGGATGTATCTTAGGGTTCGCAACTCACCCGCGGCGGAATCATGGGCTGGGTTGTGTAATAAAGCTTTATTATCATAAAATAACCAAGTCTTGTATTATTAAAGGCAATGTCCAGTCCAGCATAAAGAAGAATCAACGAAGAAGAACCAACCCTTAATAAGCCCACTAGATCAATAGGGATAGCATGGCGGTCAGACAAGTTAGATGACCTAGGTGATGAACAAGGAACAGAAGGTAAAAAGTAAGAACTATTATCTCTACCCTATCTATCTGTCTGTATCTCTCCCTATCATATAACTGATGTCGTAAAAGAGTTATATAACAATATTACTATAGTCCTTCTGGGCCTTTCTCGTAAAAATAAATTTAATGAAAACGGCCCCTTCATTAGTATAGCAAATTCCATCACGAATAACAACACGAGGTTTGGTCGCAAAGCCCCCCTGTATTGTGGACAGGAGATACAACTAGTGCGTGTTCTTCTCTCGTAGATAAAAGGTGAAAAGGGACCTTTGACTATGGTCCCTCCACTTTTATAAGGCTACTTGCAGTGCCACCTAGCGCCTAACGAAAGAACTCTGGCAAGTAAGGAATGTAATCCCTACAAACATTTGTATTATTGTGAGTTCAATCCTTACTGGTCGACTAAATGAAGTTTATTTACAATCTGCTGCAAGAACAGTAAATGATAAATGAAAATAAAATAAAAACGAATTAAAAGGGAAAGGGTATTTGTAAAAAGATCATAAAAAAGGAAAAAGAAAAGGAATAAGAAAAAGAAAAAGAAACAAAGAAATGAATAACAAAAGAGATAATGGCCATACTGAGGTAAAATTATAGTTTTATTTACGGCCAAAACGGAGGAAAGACGTCTTTAGGAAAAAAAATATTTTTGAATCGAAGAAAATTTACTAGGTAATATCATCGATATATAATAATAATAATAATAATAATAATAATAATAAGTATGACCTGTGAATATACCACAGTATGATAATTTAATTATTACAACTTCTGATATTACAACGTATGAGCTATTGCTAAATAGTTCAATTCTTTCTTTCTTTCTTTTTATCATGTTTGATTGAAACAGCGTTATCGCTTCTGTGTGATCACAAATTCTCTCTATCTTTCCCCTACTCTCTTTCTTATTATATTTTTTCTGTATAGCATGTCCTTTTTCTTCCCTTTTTTATAATAAAAACTGAATGGTTCATTATTTAACTGAGGTGATAACACTCATAAGAAATATCATTTTTAACCAGAGGCTATTGCAAGAAGGAACACGAGTATCAATAGATAATAATAATAGAAACATGGCCATTCCTTTTAAACCCAAATTTAATCAGCTCTAGGGACACATGTGGACGTCTGTTCTCTGTCATTTAAATCATGGCTGATGGAAATAGCGAAAAGTTATAATTTATAGCTATTAACTTTGAGCATGAATAAGAAACAGACAATTTTCTGTCGGTTATTTTTACTTACAATAAATCAATTCTCATTCATTGAAAAATAGTATATGTATTTCAAATTTCAGGAGGATCAACCACAGAGCCGGTCATGCCAAACACCCTACACTGTGAAACATTTCCTAATGGGGCGTGGAGTTTTCGCTCCAGCCAGGAAAAATATTTCAACGCAAATAATATGGGGTATGTGAGTATTTCTGGTCATAATAATAATTTTGACTTTATAGACACAGGATAAATCAAAGCAAAATTTCTTAGAATTTTACGCATCAATACAAGTGATAGGGATGAGCAAAAATATGATTTACATAATGGGGTTGACGTGGAGCCATGAGTGTAAACACATCATCTCTCCATTCAGAAATAAGTGCCAGAACGTAACAAGAGTTGACACGCCATCTCTCCATTCCGACAAGGAAACGTAGTGTTACACATGCACTTGCAATTATGATATATATATATATATATATATATATATATATATATATATATATATATATATTGGGGGTTATCGTAGTGATCACCACGATACCAACGGATGGAAGAATAAGGAGGAATGAAAGGAATAGAAAAAAAACAAGGGCCCTTTCATCCGGTGCTTTTCGAGTTTTACACCCGTAATCGATTAAAAGTTGTAAAATATATTTACGACATGAATTAACAATATATATATATATATATATATATATATTGTTTTGTTTTTTTGTTTTATTTATTTTTAAATTCTCTTTTTAGATCATCCGTACTTTAGATGGGTTTAGATGATTTCTTTATTTAATGGCGTGGGTTATTTAATGCCAAGCCATCCTTGTAGAAGAACAGTAGTGGTACTATTTAACCCATAGCTGGAGCTGAAAGGGCCTTACATTTCCTGAGGATATTAGTCCGAAATTGAACATAATAGCGCCACTGGAGTTCGAAATCGCTTACTACAATGTTGCAATACAGTACGTTAGCCACTACGCCACGGGGACTTCCTTAAACAACATGTGAAATATAAATTTATATATAGATTCAAGATATATTTTGATAATCAAAATTTCAGCATTTTTTATAAAAATGTTTTATAAGCATCAGAAACAGGAATCTAATAAAGATAGTTGGATTTTTTTATATCAAAAAATTCAGTTTTGTTTGGTTTCTTAATTTAATGACGTTGAGTTATTTAATGTCAAGCCATCCTTGTAGAAGAACAGTAGTGGTACTATTTAATCCATGGCTATGGGGGATATGGAGAAACCATACCTTTCCCAAGGGTATTAGACCGAAAGTGAACGTAATAGCGCGACTGGGGTTTCGAATTTGCTTACTACGATGTCGCAGTCCAGAACGATAGGCACTACACCACAAGGAGTTCTCCTACATATAAAAAAAATGCCCTATCGGCTGGGGTGTTAGAATACACCGACTGCACCTCTGCAGAAGGGTAAGACTCCCCCAAATGGTGCCACCTGTAGGCCGTGGTTAGCGACCGGAGATGCTTAAGGATGCCACAACCCTATTGCCCTTATGGCAAGTCCCTGCCATTTTCATCATGTGGGTGCTAGAAAGCAGTGGCTGAGAGTCTTAATGTCCTGGGAAGGACGTTAAACTCTATCTGGTGGTGAGGTTCCAGTTCTGGAGGTTTGGGGAATGTGGAGCACATCTTCATCATCATTGCTCCCAGGTCCACTCTGACCCGGAGTGGTAGTACCTGTTAGGGTCCCATCTATGGGTTAAATAGAAAAAAATGTTTATAAAAATTGTTAAAACTTTCTACCAAACTATCCCTTATAACAAACTTGAACTTTACCCTATAAACTTATCCCTTAAACTGATTCCCAATCCACTTAGCCACAAACAACTGCAAACAACCGACTGTCAAAATAAATAAAAATCCATGAAAAAAAGACATAACAATAAATCTGACTATCTCTCACAAACTTTACTTTCTTTCTTCCTTTTCATCCTTGGCATGAAATAACCCTGGATGGGTTGACATGCCGTTCAAATCAATCGCGTCGTTTGTCATGTCATAAGATTGCCACAGTAAAGTGTCCATGCTTTTCAGCACGCTGGGCGCGCCCCTCGCGAACATGTTTCATATAACAGTCCCAATTCGAGGCTGTCATCCCCCCTCACGTAGTGAAACGAATACCATGTCGTGGTCAACGCAACCGAATGTCTATATATCTAAGCTGACCGTGGTGGAGAGTGGCGTGATTATATTATAAAGAAAGAAAAAGAAAAGAAATAAAGAAATAAACAAAGAAAAGAAAGGAGAGAAAGCCGACTAGAAGGAGAACAAAGAACAGAGACGAGAAGGGAAGAGAGAAGAACAAGAGGAGAAAATCCACGCAACAATATCACAGGGACAGGAAGTGGGTAGGTAAGAATTAAGAAAGCAAGAGAACGAAGGAGAGGAAAAAACGAAAAAAAACAGTGATGTACCCAATCAACACATAACACAAATACAGCAATTCGAAGAGAATAAAGAACATGAAAAGCGCGATAGAAATAGAGTAGAATAGATATCAGAATAACGAAGAATATACACACGAGAAGAAAGCCAAAATCAGATAAAGGCACAAAAGTAATAACGCACAAGAACAATCAGAAAGCGAAAAAAATAAAAAATGACCAAAAAGCAAAGTAAAACGACTTAATAGAAAGAAAGAAAGAAAAGATCGTCTCTTCCCTCACCACGAACAAATCAAAAGTCCACGACAATAACACATTCCTTACAGCACATAATGAACGAGAAGATTAAGAAAGGATTAAGAAATATAAAGAACAGAAAAGACTTACAATATGGCAAACTCAGTACTAAGAATGAACAGTGCTAGATAAGAATAACACGAATTTAACACACGACTATAGATGAAGAAAGAAAAGAGAATTAAGATATTAGAAAAGACCATATATGAACACTAGAGTTGTCCTAAAGATACGATCTCAAAAATCCATTCAAATATAGCTGGAAAGATAAGATTTAGAGAGAAAGAAAAAGAAAAGCAACAATTAACGATAAAGAACCCTAACAAAGACGTACAATCAAAAAGAAAGTACAAGATAAGACTAGAGTGAATCAAGGAAAGAACACGAAGAAAGCCTTTTTGTAAAATCTTTCTCTAACACTAATGATAAAAAGACAAACATGATACTGTAAAGAAATGTACAACCGACCGGACAACACTACAATACAGTACCTCGCACTTCTCTCCCACACCCCTCCACTTCCTTCCCACTCATACTATTCCTTTCTCTCATTACTCAGAGCATATCCTTCCCTTTACTCCTATCGTACTCTCACTTGCTGCTCCCTCTCCGGTTACTCCCCTCCACTTCGATAATTCTCCACTAGCCTTCTCGTTAAACCCTGACCCTACACACCTCCCACCTCTCTATTCTCACCCCCCCTGATACCCAACCCTCACACTTCCAGAAATCTCATCACTACACAAGAAATCACCTCTCCAACATTATGGCACGACCACTTCAAGATAGTAACGCTTAAAGGGGATAAATTAGATCAAAAGAAAACGATTCTATGTTATATAAGGGTAGGATACGTAATTTTTTTTCAATGCATAGTCGCTCTCGATACTGTTACCCATCCTAAAATTGTAAACAAATGCCTTTCGCGACTTATTAAAAAACCACATACTGAAAACAGAGTGACAGTAATGGGCTCGGATCGCTCTATGGGACAAATTGACCCAAAACCAAACAGCGAACAGCATTATCTTCAAACTTATGTTCCAACTCTTATCTCACACACGCAAAATAAACTGCATGCAGTCTCAGTACATACGCTCTATACCCTTGAACCATTATTTTCTTTTATATACCCTAGTGTGTTCAATTATCTCTCCTATGATACACAGAGAGAGATGTCTGACCCATCTAACAAATATAGAACAGTCTGCGACAACCATAATCGTCCCCATATAGAAATAAGATTTAATTAAAAAGTAATTGGTTAATTTGCTTGGAGCGTTTGTATACAGTATATAATATAATATATTAACAATATTGACACGAGCAATACAATTGAGCGAAGTATATAAAAAAGATAAAAAAACAAAAAAGATGGTAGATTTTATGGATACTTATCTCAGCATTTCAAAAAGTAAACTTTAACTCATCACAGAGACGAAAATCAGGAAATGGACGATGCTTAAGTTATTTTTGTTTTTTTACGTGGATAGATATTTTCTAGTTGTTTTTTCATATGCATTATATGTTTCACACTCTTCTTCTTTTTCTCTTTATCCTCCCTTCCCCCTTACTGTACTAATGTTAATGAATGAAATAAGAGCAAGAAAAAATGAACTATAGGCAGAATTACATATGCTTCTATTTTTTTTTTTATATTTGCACTAAGTATATATTTGAGAACGGTATGCATATAAAGAGAATCCATAACCTACATACTAAATTATCTAAATATGTCTGTTTATCATAACCGGTCAACAAATATAGAATATGAAATAATAATTATTAAATTCGTATTTTACAAACGCTAGCAAACGCATTTTTTTGGGGCTCAACCCTCAGTTTATATTTCTTTGTTCAAACTTATTTCTTTTTTTGATAGTTTTTGTTTGTGGAAAAAGCAGACATTTCCGATATAAGAAAATTTATTAAAAAAAACAAACACAAATATTTATACGAGCTTTGTTGCTATCAGCAGAAATGAATGTATAAATCTTTCTGATAATACACGTACTAATCTAAAAACATCCGACAAAATATGGCCCAGATAAGATCGTACTTGCTCGTGCAGCAGCATTAAAAAAACAAAAAACAATTAAAAATTAATTAAATCTATTATTGAAGGTCCAAAACTTTTGTCTAAAATGGATAGCTTAAGTAACAAAATGACCATATTTAAAAAAAGAAACATAAAGTATCCAAATAAATGAACTAATGCAGATATTTATAGATTTAATAATTTTTAAAAAATCGTGTTGATTTGGTTATTGCGATCATTTCGAAATCTCAATCCGCACATTGTTCTATTTATTCAATGTTTTCAGGGGCTTGTTATACAAATTTAAATGTAAACAGTTCAGCAAGGATTGCAAAAAAGAATTTACCAAAAAATACAGAGGGAATTATCCGATTCTAATAAATTTTCAGTATTGATTTAATTGTACGAATCACTAGAGCTTAAGAACATGAGGACATAGAGTCCTTTCAACTTCTTCGTAGAAGAGCTTTCTATGATACAGAAGACAATGAACCTCATAGCAATAAATAGCGAAAAAAAATACTGAAACATTGTACAACCACCAAGCCCACAAAACTGATCTTAGCTGCACCTTTCAACCTCTACTTGTAGAAAGTCTATATATAGACCACTTACAAATAATACATTTAAGATCTTGGACTTCACTGTTAACACCGAAGGGCCTAGAGACTAGGCCATAGGTAGCCAATTCCAACCTATCTTGATAGAGAAGTCATATATATAGAAGCCAAACACCATTACAATAATAACATTAAAGTCTGAAACTGTACAAGCACCAAAGGTCTGAGACTGGATATAGGTTTTATAGCAGTTCCTCTCTTTGTCTTTTCTAATTCTAAGTTAACACTTTAGTTTGTATTCAAGGATTATAAAATATCAGGACTAAAGTAAACTGTAATTTGTTTTCATATATATTATGAGTGATTTATCTAATTTCTCTCTTCAAATAAAAAATGAGTCTTTTTTTTGTGTTTTTACAGGTGGATGACAGGCCATTTGTAGAAATTTTAAAAAGAACTGAAAGAAAAACCAATTCTTTCAAGGTGTTTGACCTGCATATTAACAAAATTCATGGTTAAATAGCTGGAATCGAAAAAGAACAAAGAAAAAAAATCTTTACACTTGAACTTGATTTTTTAAAACATTTTTACTGGAGAATCCATTTTCTTGGGAAAATGTGTGGATCAGCATATTAAATGGATGTGTCATTTGGAAATCCATTATGCAAGACACACACTAAAAAGAGTATTTTTCTCCACTATTCTATTAAAAAGACACATGAAAAAAATACATATGAGAGACAAAACTTTTTCTGTGAAGTATGCGGATCAGCATTTTTCTGTAATTCACATTTAGAAAGAACATGCAAACGACCACACTGGTAGAAGAAAACCGCATAATCATGTGAAATATTGTGGAAATCAAGCATTTTTCAAGAGGTAAATTCACATATTTGAAAAAGACCACAATACAAACAACCACATGGTGCAGGAAAACCTAAATTCGTTGTGGAAGTTTGTGGAGCAAGACAGATTTTCACAGAAGGGCCAATTATGGAAAAAGAACACAATGAAAGCTAACACACAACGGAAGGAAAGAACAGAACCTTTAATTGTGAAGTTATGTGAGAGACAAAAGACAATGGAAGACAAAAACAAAAAAGGAAAGATCACAGTATTTCACAGAAGGAATGATTTGAAAATAGCACCATGCAAAACGCACTAAAGACTGCGTGAGAAGAAAAGAACCTTTTTACTAGATGTGATGTTTGTGGACGGCATTTTGTACCAGAAGGAAGAAGAGAGCACTTTTTGAAAAAGACAAACTAGTCGCGAACACACAGCTGGCGAGAAACCTTTTCTCTTAGTGAAAGGGTTGAGTAGGGACAAAGAAAGATCAGACAAAATAGATAATATCCAGTCCCCGCT
>CM042137.1:155750164-155754304 GCA_023376005.1 Doryteuthis pealeii | reverse complement strand
ATGACTTAGAATTTATAACGCTCATCCACTACAGATAAGAGCAAAAATATGATTTCATTAATTGGGTTTGAACGTGGAGCCATGAGTGAAAACACGTCATCTCCTCTCCATTTGGAAATGAGATCGACAGAACGTAACACAGGAGTTAGACACGCCATCGTCTCCCAATTCCACAAGGAGAGCCGTAGTGTATATGACTTTGCTAAAATATATGTTATTAATATTATCTATAATATATATATTATAGTATAGTATAATATAATAGAACAGGAAAGGTTTTTAGCACACGCAAGAACGCTTAAACCACGTCATCTACTCCAGTCGGAAAATGAGTTGTACAGACACGAATACTAGCAGATTGACACGTCCAATCTCTCCCATTACCGACAAGAGGAAGAGGCAGTGTTGTACACATGCCACTTCTGGCTTAAAATTCTATTATTTCTATATTATATTATATATTATAGATTTTTGGATGTTGTTATTAGAAACGTGCGATTGAAAAGTATATATTAATTTTTACTTGAAGGCACTTACAACGGCATGTATCGCAATAAAATTCGATACTTTTTTCTTATAGAAAAATGAATTAAGACAAATGTAAGTACCTAGTAAATGGTGGCTCGATGTGGATAAAAAGAGATATACCCGTCAGAACGTTTCCGACTTTTTAAGTCTCATCAGCGGTATATACTAACGATTTCCCTCGAAGAAGAAATTCGAAACCGGGACTTCAGCAGACGCAGTGAAACACACATGCGTCTGCTGAAGTCCGGTTTCGATTTCTTGTCGGAGGGAAATCGTTAGTATACCGGCTGATTGAGACTTTACGATAAAGTCGGGAAAATCAGTCTGTAGTCGGGTATTCCTATCACCATCGTAGCCATCCTTTATGGGATGACATTGTTCAAGTTCATTTTCTATAAGGAAAAGTACTGAATTTTATTTATGCGGAATCATGGCGTTATTATGTAGTGCGTTTCAAGAAAAATTTAAATAATATTATATATATATATATAATATATAATATGAGGGTTATCAAAGTGATCACCACGATACCAACGGATGGAAGACTAAGGAAGATGAAAGGAGAGAAAAAAAATTATTAATAAAACAAAACAAGGCCCTTTCGTCCGGTGCTTTTCAAGTTTTACAGGCGAAATCGACTAAAAGTCAAAGTTGTGAAATATATTACGACATGACTAACAAATATATATATATATATATATATATATATATATATTATTATATAATTATATATTTGTTTTATTTATTCATTATTTTTGTCTTAATTTTTTTAAATTCTCTTTTTTTAGATCATCCGTCTTTGATGGTTTGGTTTTATTTCTTTATTTAATGGCGTGGGTTATTTATGCCAACCATCCTTGTAGAAGAACAGTAGAGGTACTATTTAACCCATAGCTGGAGTGTGAAAAGGTCCTTACATTTCCTGAGGATATTAGTCGAAGTGAACATAATAGGCGCCACTGGAGTTCGAATCGCTTACTACAATGTTGCAATACAGCACGTTGCCACTACGCCACGGGGACTTCCTTAAACAACATGTGAAATATAATTCATCTAAATTCAAGTATATTGTTTGATAATCAAAATTTCAGCATTTTTTATAAAAAATTTTTATAAGCATCAGAACCGGAATCTAATAAAGATAGTTGGGTTTTTTTATATCCAAAAATTCAGTTTTGTTTGGTTTCTTAATTTAATGACGTTGAGTTATTTAATGTCAAGCCATCCTTGTAGAAGAACAGTAGTGGTACTATTTAATCCATGGCTATGGAGGATGAGGGGAAACCATACCTTTCCCAATAGTATTAGACCAAAAGTGAACGTAATAGCGCGACTGGGGTTTCGAATTTGCTTACTACGATGTCACAGTCCAGCACGATAGGCACTACACCACAAGGAGTTCTCCTACATATTTAAAAAAAATGCCCTATCGGCTGGGGCGTTAGAATACACCGACTGCACCTCTGCTGAAGGGTAAGACTCCCCCAAATGGTGCCACCTGTAGGCCGTGGTTAGCGACCTGAGATGCTTAAGGATGCCACAACCCTATTGCCCTTATGGCAAGTCCCAGCCCTTTTCATCATGTGGGTGCTAGAAAGCGGTGGCTGAGAGTCTTAATGTCCTGGAAATGACGTTAAACTCTATCTGATGGTGAGTTTCCAGTTCTGGAGGTTTGGGGAATATGGAGCACCCCTTCATCACCATTGCTCCCAGGTCCACTCTGACCCGGAGTGGTAGTACCTGTTAGGGTCCCATCAATGGGTTAAATAGAAAAAAAATGTTTATAAAAATTGTTAAAACTTTCTACCAAACTATCCCTTATAACAAACTTGAACTTTATCCTATAAACTTATCCCTTAAACTGATTCCCAATCCACTTAGCCACAAACAACTGCAAACAACCGACTGTCAAAATAAATAAAAATCCTTGAAAAAAAGACATAACAATAAATCTGACTATCCCTCACAAACTTTTCTTTCTTTCTTCCTTTTCATCCTTGGCATGAAATAACCCTGGATGGGTTGACATGCCGTTCAAATCAATCGCGTCGTTTGTCATGTCATAAGATTGTCACAGTAAAGTGCCGAACATGTTTCATATAAGAGTTAACGAAAAATACTGGATAAGATCAAATGTGAATTTTAATTCTATTAATTATAAAGAAAGAAAAGAAAAGAAAAGAAAAGAAAGAAAAGTAAGAATTAAAAGAAAGAAAAGAAAAGGAAAAACGAAAAAAAGAAAGAAATCAAACAAAGAACGAGAAAAGGAAAATAAAAGAAGAAAGAGAAAGAAGAAAAGAAAGAAGAAAAGAAGAGAAAGAAAGAAAGAATGAAAAAAAAAAGAAAAAGGCAAAGATAAAAAGAGAAAGAGAAGGAAAAAAAAGAAAAAGAAAGAAAGAAAGAAAGAAAGGAAAAAGAGAAGAAGAAGAGAAAGAAAACAAAAAAAGGAAAGAAAGACAAGAGAAAAAGAAGAAAGAAGAGAAAGAAAGAAAGAAAAGAAGAAGAAGAAAGAAAAAAAAAAAAAAAAAGAAGAAAAAAAAAGAAAGAAAGAAAGAAAGAAAAGAAAAAGACAAAAAGAAAGAAGAAAGAAAGAAAGAAAAGAAAACACAAAGAAGAAGAAAGAAAGAAGAGAAAGAAAGAAAAGAAAAAGAAAAAAGAAAGAAAGAGAAGAAAGAAAGAAAGAAAGAAAGAAAAAGAAAAGACAAAAAGAAAGAAAGAAAAAAAGAAAGAAAGAAAGAAAAAAAAAAGAAGAAAGAAAAAGAAAAAGAAAGAAAAGAAAAAGAAAAAAAGACAAAAAAAGAAAAAAGAAAGAAAGAAAAGAAAGAAAGAAAAAGAAGAAAAAACAAAAAAGAAAGAAGAAGAAAGAAAGAAAGAAAGAAAGAAAGAAAGAAGAAAGACAAAGAAAAAAGAAAGAAAGAAAGAAGAAGAAAAAAGAAAAGAAAGAAAGAAAAGACAAAGAAAAAGAAAGAAAGAGAAAGAGAGAAAGAAAGAAAGAAGAAAGAAAGACAAAAGATAAAGAGAAGAATAAAATAAAATGAACAATGACAAAAAAAATAATTATTTTTGCAAAATTTATCTCATGCTATTTAAAAAAAACCCAACACTCTGACCTGAAATAAAGAGCGTGAGAAAATCACATTTATGAAGATAACAGACATTTTCACGTGCAATTTCTATCCATCTTTCCAGTGATCACGATTAAATGAATATAGAGTTGACAAAAATGTTGTTATTGTAAGAGTTACATTCCCTCAATGCCAATGAATGAACATCAAACTTATAACAAAAGGTATGTTCTTTTCTTTCTATCTCTCTCTCTCTCTCTCTCTCTTCTCTATATATTATATATATATATATATATTATATATTATATAATATTGTAAAAAATTGAAAAAAAAACACAAGTTTATAAACGAATAATGTTTATTTCGCTTACGGTGCAGTGTTTCGGTCTGTTTCGATAGACCTTCATCAGGGCTTTCATTGATTTAATGAAAAATAAATTATTAGTGAAAATAAAAAGTCTGCGAGCCTCTGTTTTTTGGTGTGTTGGACTTCTTTTCGTCGATCTTCAAATATGAGGAAGACTTTTTATTTTCAGTAATAATTTAT